>JARHVA010004911.1:1270000-1272500 GCA_037957365.1 Torreya grandis | reverse complement strand
TGTATCTCATTCTAGGAGGTTTTATACAAGGTTTTGGGAGTTCAAAAGGAGATGGTGGTGGAGATAATGGTGTGTGTGATGAAATATTATTTTGAATAAGATCCTCATCATGATTCACATACATTAATTATGTGACATATCATAACTATTTACTCAATTAAAAAAACTCATATACAAGTAATTATAAAATTACCTTCTAATTTTATAAATATAGAAAAAAATATATACTACAAAATGAATAACATTTTACTTAACATAAAAACCCATTACATTATATTATTTTCAAAGTACTATAGAAAAATAGATTAATTTCAAAATTGGGATTAAAAAAATTAATATATTTATTGATCACATTGTCGAGTACATTTTTTTTATCATTTTAGTTGGTGTTTCTCTCTGTTTATATTGATTGTCAATAATAAACTATTTCCCAAGTTTTATATTTAAAGTTGATTCTACCATGACATCATGAGATAAGATTTTAGGTATGTCACCCTCTTTTTCATTATCATACTCTATGTATATTTATAATTAGGAGATGCATAATTATTATAAGAACCAACAATATTATTAATTACGTAAAAACATATAAATTTAGGAATGATCATGCATACATTAGGATTCATTTAAGGTTCTATGAATATTTAACCCCATTGTGTTAGAATTAGAACACATTCCATAATTGATATACTAAACATGTCACCACAAAAATCAAGTTGTGAAATTTTAGACTAGGATGTAAGAATGTAATATCAACACTTTTGACTCCTTCTATGACAATGAGTCAAATGCTAACTCATCACAAACCATATCTTAACTTTCATATATTTTCTATGTCTCAAGATCCATGAGATGATAAGCTTTTGAGGTAGCAATATACCCTAATAGAAGTCACTGGAGTTTATTCAGTTTAATCTTCTTCCTCTTTTTAGCAAGGACGTACATATAATATGTACAACCAAATACACTAAGATGAGAGATCGATGTTTTATGACCACTTCATACCTATTTTGGTTTCTTTTCTTGTAAGATATTTATAGATAACCTATTGAGAAGATATACAGCTATATAAATTGCTTTTACCCATAACGGAATCTCCAAATTTGTAGTGGAAAACATGAAATCAGATATATCCATGATTGAATGATTATGTCTCTCTACTATTCCACTCTATTGGGATGTATAGGGAGAATTTAGGGGTTGTTTGATGTTGTGTTGCTTCAAGAATGCCAAGAATTACTTTGATTTGAATTTCACCATTCTGAGTGGAGGAGTCGAAGAGGCTCCCTGACTAGGTGACAACATGCTAGTAGAAGAACTTAAAATGTGTAAAGGCTTCACTCTTCTTCTTGAAAAATAACACACATGTCTTGCAAGAGAAATCATCAGTGAAAAATGAAAGCACTTGAATCCTTAGAAAGAAGTAGGTAGGGGTCTGCACAGATCAGTATGTACCACATTGAGATGATCCTTGGTTTGTGAGGAACTTAGCTCAGATAGAACACTATGTTGTTTGCTGGCATGGCATACATGGCATACATATAAAGAATGAGATAGCTAAAGAAGTCCACAGACCATGGCCTTAAAGCTAAGTTGGTACAAAAACCCAACATAAAAGTGCCCATATCGATAATGCCATAGTGTAGTATATTCCACCATAAAGGTAGAGAGATCAACATCATCAAATGAAAATACATCTAGGGTAAATAATTGATCATTCAAAAAAGCTCTATTATTGACCTTAACTTTTTGTGAGAGGGGACATGATTTTTTGCCTTTCTTGATCATGAAATCTACTTTAACCTTATTATTCAAGAGATGATTTAAAGATAAGATATTTTTTATCAAGTTAGGGACATACATTACCTTTTTGAGAGTATAGGTTTGCATCCTAAGAGGAATGGTAATAGTTTAAATTCCTTATACAACATACTCTTAATCATCTATAATTTGAACTCGATCACCATTGGGTTGATTCATCAGTGAATTAAGGAGTTCCTTACATATTTTCATATGATTATTGGTGCCAGAGTTGATTAACCAAAATTTTCTCATATGTGATGAGGTTTAGGATACAAAAACTACATCTTTATATGTGCCACTACATTCTTATTTTAAGGGTACCTCCTATTCAGAATTATCATCCTATTGATGTTATGTCACTACATGTCTATTCTACTTATATTATCGAGAATGTCTTTTAGACTTATATAAATCATATCTATTTAATGTGCCCTCTTGACTAGATGATCCTTGTGTTAAGCCATTATACTAGCAACTATCAATGTCATGCATATTGGTGCATAAAATATGACATCATCTTTTTACTTTTTCATATTTTTACTATATTTGTGAATTATTTGGTAGTCCTTTCAATAACTTTGACCCATGTTTCATAGAAATAATGGTTTTATCCTCAAACTCTTCTTGCACGGACTAGATGGATTTTTTCTTGTTGAAGTAAATTCACTAGTTCTTTGAAAGACACAGCTTTCTTTAT
>JARHVA010004911.1:1245000-1265000 GCA_037957365.1 Torreya grandis | reverse complement strand
TAGCTGAATTATCCAAGGGTAAATAAGTGACTAGAGTTAAATGGGTCTATAAGACCAAGAGTACTGCAAAACGAATAATTGAAAGTTATAAATCATGGGTAATTTTTAAGGTATAAAAATAGTAGCATCAAAGAGATTATGATGAGACATATGCTCCTATTACAAGAATGGAAATCATGTGGGTTGTGTTAACAATATCTATCCAACACAAGTGGAAGGTATATCAAATGGATGTGAATTATGACTTCCTAAATGGAGTAATCAAATAATAGGTGTATGTTGATCATACACATAGATATGAAGTCCAAGGATAAGAAGACAAAGTGTATAGGCAAACGAAATCACTCTATAGGCTTAAAAAAGAAAAACATTGTAAAATAGAACTAATTCATATTTTATTAGTAATGGATTTATCAAAAGTGGTAGTGATCCTAAATTTTACATCAATTCAATCCATATTAATATTTTGATTTCTAAATTATATGTAGATGATCTAATTTTTATAAGAAATGATGACCTATTCATTATTGAGTTCAAAGAATTAATGAAAAGAAAATTTGAAATGAAAAACTTAGGATTGGTAAAGTATTTCCTTGGCATATAAGTACAAAAAATGGATCATGAGATATTCATATCTCAATCCAAATATGCCTCACAAATATTGAAGATATTTCTAACACTAAACAACAAAACTGGTACCAACACCAACAACCACAAGTCTAAGATTGTGTAAAGAAGATTGCATATATTGAGGTGAATCTAAATTTATACAAGAGTAGGGTTGGAAGTCTATTATACTTGCTAGCATCTAAGCCTAATATAATTTATGTATTAACTATAATTTAAAGATTCATGGATACATGTAAGGATACACACTAGTAAGCATGTAATAGAATCTTGAGATATGTCAATGAAAAAAAAATAACATCTCCTATATTGCATCAAACGAATTTGAATTGGTTGGCTATATAAATAATGATTGTGAAGGTAGTGTAGATGATAGAAAGATAAAATTAGGATGTGTTCCACATGGGTTCATGAGCCATTTCATTGACATCCAAAAAATAACCAATAGTTTCTCTCTTCACAAGTGACACATAGTATAAAGCAATAAATATAGGTGCATGTTAAGATATTTGGCTCAGGATAATCCTAACTAACTTGAATGATGAACAAGGTGATGATACAATAATTTATTGTGATGATATATCCTCAATATCCTTGAAAAATAATCTGATTAACCATAGATGGAGCAAGCATCTTTATATCCATTATCATTCCATAAGATAACTAACCAAGAGTGGAGAAATAAATCTGAAATTTTACAAGTCAAAAAAGTAAATGATAGATATATTCACAAAAGCATTAGTAAAGTAGAACTTTGAACACCTAAGATAGAATTTTAGAATTATAGATGTTGAGTTAGATAGTGGTAAAAATTTAAGGGGAGTATTGTAAAAAATAAATAATTCCTTCCACCAACTCTGCCACTGACACTCCACCACTAACTGTCTTTAATGAAAAACAACATTATCTAGTCAAGAAGATGGGAATTCAGTCAGAATAACATATTCAACCATACCTGCTATAGATGCAATTCATGGTATTTAGTGCAACCCATAATTCATTATTCAATCTTTGATTGTTTGGAAATCAAAAAAGTATTTTTCTAAAATCTGTGAGTTGCCAAAGACTTTATATATATATATATATATATATATATATATATATATATATATATATATATATATATATATATATATATATATATATATATATATATATATATATATATATATATATATATATATATATATATATATATATATAATACAGGCATATTCAATTTGTTTATGAAAAAAAAAAGAAATATAAAAGCTATTTTTTTGGTTTATGAATGCCATAGCATTCTGAGTTTTTTTTATTTAATGTTGTAGAATTTGCATTTTTTTTGCTTGTGCCCACACCGACACATGATGCACATCCTCTTGGATGAATCTATGAACATCCTTTGGACACGTGTTTAAGGAAGAATGCATGTTTCTAGAAAATAAATAAAAAATAATGAAACTTACTCCCAATCCACATCTACATTAAACTTTCTCTCACTCAATACACATTTCCCTACAATGCATTACAATTACCCTAGTCTAGTGTGATCAAGATTATATAAAAGTTAACACTTCCAAATATATAGGTGCATATATACCCATGGTAAAGTATATGAACATTCCTTGAATGCACATAAAATCTCATGGTAGGTATCATACATTTTTAGGTCCAACTTTCTCAAATAGTTTTTTTTTTTCTGACATAAAGAGATTCTTTAATCAAGTTTGAATTATCACTCAAAGCAGTTTTTTACCTTTAAATATCTAATTGTTGGCCAACCTACTTTTTAATCCCGACATAGAAATAATCAATACTTTTATGTTTTTACCAAACTTAAAACTTACCATGTTGAAATAAATCAACAAACACTTACCCAAAAATTAAATTAAATAAATAAATAAAACAAAAATTTAAAAATAAAAATAAAATAAAAGATTAAAAACACTTATATTAAACACATGAATTATGCCCCACCTATTTGCATCTCTGTTACATGTTATAAATCTTGGTCAAATTTTTCAAATTTCTTCCATCTACCAACTAGCCCTAATGTCATAACATTAGGCACTTTTATCTTGCTTCAAAATTTTGTGTCATAACATTACATTTATTATTACTATAATATATATTTAATTATACAAATATAGTATATTAATTATAATATATTAATAATAACTAAGAATATATTAAGTTGAGATGTTTTCTTTAAAGTAATTAAAAGATATTTCTTATTATTGATATTTTTTTGGATCAAGACACTAATAGTAATGCTGGTATGTTACTTAGGATTATAATTTTACTAATAAAAAACATTTTTTTATTTCATTACATTTTATATTAAAAGAGATTATAAAATTCTTTTTTTTCATATATTTTAAATTGTTCTAATTTTTATACATAGATGAAATTGAATAGATTTGAATTGTATGTTTTGTTGGATTAATTCTATTAATTTTTTTCAAGGGAATTATAAAGGATAAGAACCAAAAAAAAATACAATATGTATTTTGGCCGATATGGTTGAATGATGTTGGGAAGTAGTTTTAATGTAAAATGACATTATTCATTAAAATTTTATTGATACTGGCAGATATTATGACATATTTAACTTTCTTATTAAAATCACACACTAGTTTTAATATAGATGTATGACACATATTGAGATTGGATGAATTCTTTAATAATCTATGTTATTTATAATTTCCTTAGTTTTAATTTGATCTGATATTTCCCTATATTTTAGACCCTCTTTTCTATGTATTCTTGGTTTCATTCTTGGGTGTTCTTACTCATTGAGAAATTGTTTGAGTGTTCAAAGTGTTGTTTACATTATTTTTGTCTATGCTGAATTTGGTGGAGCTAAACTCACACCTCTTATTGGAGGTAATTATTGATACTTGCATCTCTATATTATTAGACTTTTCATTCTATAATAAATTGATTGAGTAGGCCAAGCATGGTATAATGTTCATTCATTTTTATTGTCATGGCTATGGATTTTTTTTTTGGTAGAGGCACTTTTAAGACTAAATATTGTAATAAGTCAATCAAATGCAAGATGTGCTATTAATGTAATGAAAGATGGAAATACATTTTCTACATTGTTTATAAAAAATTGATGTTGGCATTTCATTAGCCTCTAGTATTAAATTTTCATTTTAGTAGTGGTTTTGTAATTGTTATCATCTACCTAAACTCATTGTCAAACTTCATGTTCCTTATATGTTAATACACTTTTAAGTCACATTATCTTTTTATGGTCAATTGAGGACATTTATTTTTCAATTTTATTTAAATTTCACCATTAAATTATAATTTTAAGGAATATCACATGTATAGCTTCTTTAGAGTTTTGCTTCATTTTCTTATTTTTGTAACTTCATTATTTCAAAATGTTCTTTGACATAGTAACAATGTATATGAAAATTTATTACAAGAGTAGGAGGCTATTCATATTTATATGAGATGATTTAATGAGCACGCATGATTACTAGTAAGTGCTTATTACTTCTCAATTTTATGTTAGATGGTGAATTTTTGCTTTTTTCATTCTCTCTACCTCTGGTCTCCCATTTGATATCTTGATATTCATATTTTTCAGGCAATTTGTGGAAACCAAATCACTGTATCCATGTAAGTTCAAAGTATACAAATTAGTTGAGTGGAATTTGAACTAGGGTTTTTAATGTATGGATGTATCTACATAACCATTACTCTACAACTTAGGGATGCAAGTTCAATACTTACGACAAAAATTTGTCATTGTCAATGGTGGAAAAAAAGTTGATCAAATTTTATTTATAATGATCTAAATTATTATGGTAATGTTGTATTATAATTATGATATTGAGGTTTGCCATTTTTTTTAAATGATTAATGATATTTTTTTAATAATTAACGAATATGAAAATAGAAATAAAATATCTTTGTATTTGTAGACTAAAGCCTAAAATTAAAGAATTATATCCACATGAATGTATGAAAATTGATTCAATTTGATTATAATTCCATGAATATAAAATTATATAATCATTGAAATGTGCCTCAAGAAAATGGGTTAGAATATTTCTCTAGTCACCGTGATAAAGAGTCCTTCCAAGAATATTTTGGAAGCAAGCTGAAAGTTGTGAAGATGGTTATGAAGAATAGTATTCAAATTTATCCATTTACAAATGATAAATTAGACGCGATTAAAATTCCAAGTGGAATCAAGACATGTTGTACATACGTTGGAATCTTTGTTAGTCTCTAATGAGCATAATATTTTTATCACACATAATTGTGAAATGGTAAGTGTGAGTTATTTCTCTCTTCATCACCATTATTTGTTTTCACTTTTTTCTCTAATTTCTTTTTCATGTGTTTTCAATAGATACATTAATGTAAAGAACCATAATGTCAAAATTCCAGGAACAAAGTAGATGCACCATATAGATAGTTATCAATGTACTTAACTATTTATTAAGGCTATAATTATTGAATTAAATGTGTAGCAATATCCATTTTAAACTATAAATTTTAACTACTCTTTTTTAATTATGTAATGGGTACAAGTATTCAATATCTGTGTTAGAATAGACATGAATGATACAATAAATCCGATTATTATGTTTTAGATGCCCGTTTTAGAGCTCACAAGAAATATTGTTCCCATCCCCACATGTCTTGCATTGTTTATTTCGATGGGCCCAAGGCTCATCCCATTTATTGATTATCATCTTGTAGAGTTGTAGAAAAAACAAAAAGGAGTATTTTTTTTTTCACTCAGGGGTAGGCACATATCATATAATAAGTTATCTAACCAATTCTAGCAATAAAATAAGGGGCATTCTCTGATTTTTACTCAGGGATAGACACATATCATGCTATAATTTATCTAAGTATTTCTAACAATTATAATTGTTTTTGAATGATTTGTTTAAATCATTTCCATTATATTTTTATAAGTAGGGGTCTTTATTCAAAAGTCTCTAGCTTGATTTTTTTATGCACTTCTATTAAAATACATCATTTTTTAATAATGCCACACAAAGCGAATACTAAGTTGAGTATGATCTAAGAATAAATTGTGTAGAAAAAATTATGGCTGGTTTATATGTCATTCACAAAAACCAACTATCATTTGTATTAAACTTATCCTTACAAAATATAAATTCTTGTTGTTTTCTTACTCTTATTTTGCACTTTTCTGAATTTTGTATGTTACTCATATACTCAACCTTAATGAAATTTAAAAATTTCTCCTAATAATATGTATTAAAGCCACACCACAACACACATTTATTTTAAAATTTTTACTCTTTCTAAACAGTTCATTCTATCTTCTTTCAGTTAGGAATTAGGAATTCTATGTTTTATGTAAAAATTTCATTCTAATCTATAAAACATATATTTATAGGAGTTCCCTTTGTCTTCTTATTGTTGTAATTATGATCCTTAGAGAAGGAGAGGAGTTCTCCTCCTTATCATTGGGACAAATATAAAAGTAGTTAAAAATATAAAAGAGATTATATATAAATCAATGTCTGATAAAAAACAGGTCAAATTATTAATTGCCACTTTGTTTTTTTGTATGGCAATTTGTTTGTATAGTCTAGATAGAGATTCTTTTAATAAATTGATGTAACTATAATGATGGTTGAAACATAAAATCATAATTGAAATGAAATACATCAACTCTATCTTTGTTATCCATACTGGTAACACTAGGAATTATTCAGTGTGGAGAGCATTGGAATAAAAAACAGAGCAGGGCTTGTTGGAATTAGACGGTATCTCAATGCCTGAGAATCCTTTATATTGTCCCTTAAAGTTGGAAATGGACACACCAACAATCTCTTTTAGGAGTTGGCTCTGCTGGTTCTTCGGTTTAGCAACAAACAATTACTTATTATCAAATGATATCAAAGTTACCCTGCTAAACAAACCACCTAAAACTTAAATACATACCTTAGCTGCCAAAATTTTGGTATCTTGTACAAGGATATCAGAACAATGGGATTTCAACATGCACACGAAAAGTATATCAGATTTCCCAAAAGCTACATTGTGACAATCCCTGTTCAAATCAGATAATTAGAAGCTGTAACTTAATAAATTAAATTTAAGAAACTTTTTACCATCTTTGTAATGAATTTGGTTCTCTACCTGAATCCCACTACTTTTAAAATTTCTGTATCAATCTGTCAAAATTAAAAAATAAATTAAAAAGATTAATAACGCACGAAATTATATACAATGAAGTAAAACTCATAATTCCCAAATAAAAGTATGTGAAAGAACTGGCATTCACCCTTGTTTCTTCCTTCACTTATCATATAGCTCCATTGTTAATGCCTTCCCCCTATCAAACAAATCAACCATACATTAGTGGTCATCTTTTACTTACATGTAAAATGCAATGTGATATGGTCTTTAACCCAATGTTTGATGGATAAAAAAATGTACCTGCTTAACCTGTCATCTGGGCATCTTCCACAACCCTGAATCTTTGTAAGGCCCGTGCTTTTCGTGAACTACTAGCACCTATGTTGACAATGTTACATATCAGTTTTATCAATTCAACAACAAAAATCTGACACGATCAAGTTGCTTTGGACATGCAGAAAGAAATTAGTAGAAATATCCTAGGACCCATTCTATGTATAAGTACATTTGGAGAAAATAACAGAAATGTCATTGTCATATATGTTGAAGACAAAATCCGCAATTCCCACATGATGAAAAGCATTAGCAGGGATTGTAGAATAAGTTTGTGGGATCAAATTTACTAACATCACATACGAAGGCTCTGCATGGTGGTAACAAAATCCCTCCTGCAAATCACTACAATTGAACAACTACTGCCAGCTGCCACCGCTACATAGCGAAGCCCGTGAGAATCTCAATATAAAAAATCCAAATCCTAAAACATATGGTTTCGTGGTAAATTGTGTTATCTTAAATCCAAAGGAATGACCTGGAGATAACAAACAAGAGATTTGAAAACATTAACTGTAAGACATTATAAAATAGATAAATGTTTGCAAATAAATATTTGTCTTTGAAAACTTAATTAATGTTTTAAATGTTTTTTTCTCAGTAAAGTTTAATATCTATAATGATATTAATGTCAATATTGTATTATTGCATCGCTAATTATTTGTATTATATATAATTCTAGGTAATCATTATCATTCTCATTTTTGTTAACTTTATATATATATATATATATATATATATATATATATATATATATATATATATATATATATATATATATATATATATATATATATATAATTTGTTATTTATTTTTTAATTTACAAAATATGTCTTTTTTAAATGATAAATAATAAATTGTAAGAATGTAAAGAAGACTCTGATTATGAGGTTTACCACTACAACATGTGACCCAATACTCAAGTTTAAATTTAATATGGAATCATCAAAACCAAGAGTTTTGGAGGTTATGGAAACATACCTCAAAAATTTTGGGTCAAAACTCACTTACTAAATTTGACATTATAATTTTGATATAAAAGTACATGTCAAAAATCTAAACCTAAATTTATGGAAATTACGATTGTATCAATTGCTTATTAAGGGTCAATTTCCATGAGTTGTCATTTGTTCCAGCATTAATCTAAAACATTAGGTAGATAAAGAGATGAATATATAAATTAGGGAATAAAATAATACAGTATCAACATCTACTAATTTTACAACAATTTTTTTGTTTATTTAGCCTGTAAATAATAATGAACTAAAAAGGGTGTACTTATATAGAAAATAGGATTGAAACAAACACTTAAGTATACTAGAAACTGATGCAAAAAGTGCACAAAGTGTCATCAATTGGATATAGGTGTCAAAAGACTCCTTGGACAATCACATGATCCTCTTTGATAATAGCGTATTGTGTTAATGACCTTCTATGTTGTGTTATTGACCCTATGTAGATAAAATAATGAAGCTTGGGGAAGACCTTTAGTCTATTTTGGAAAGCATGTGCTTAGATGACTGATACCTGAATCATCATATGTGATTTGTTTTGATTGGTTTCACTATAAAACCCTAAGCTTTCATACTTACTAAGATTTTTGATGAACAAAATTGTAAGAAGGGTGTCATTAGTAGGGTAGGTTAGATGTGACCTGAACACCCCATGTGCTAAGCATTGCCTGCATACCAATACCTTGAAAGGGGATCAAATTCTGATGTATTTTTCCCAATCTAAGAGTTGGTGCAAGTGAGAGTGATGCTAGTATGCCTGAATATGAACGGTAATTTGAATGGTTTGTGTGTGACTTAAAACTGAATACCTGAGTAAAACTAAGTTTTTAATTGTTGTAAATGGATGTATATAAAAATAGGGGTAACAAGGGATCAATGACCATAATTTGCATAACTATTCCAAGTTTGTTCATGAGAATTACCATCTAATGAATGAATGAGAGTGGTTTTTATATAGTGCACTAATGCTATTTGAGACATGAAATGAGTCTAGGATGACGCTAGGATGATTTGGGGAATGGAAAAATATTCATTGGGGGTAGAAATAGCTAAGAGAAAGTACTATTTCCCCCTTTGATAGTAGTGTACTACGCTATAGACCAAAGGGGATGTGCTAATGTTCAAGTAGTTGTCACATGTGAGTAAGGGTCTGACATGCCTCAGAAATTATATGTATTATGCTATAGACCAAAGGGGATGTGCTAATGTTCAAGTAGTTGTCACATGTGAGTAAGGGTCTGACATATATATATATATATATATATATATATATATATATATATGTCAGACCCTTACTCACATGTGACAACTACTTGAACATTAGCACATCCACTTTGGTCTATAGCGTAGTACACTACTATCAAAGGGGGCAATAGTACTTTCTGTTAACTATTTCTACCCCCAATGAATATTTTTCATATGTGTGTGTGTGTGTGTACACACACACACACACACACACACACACACACACACACACACACACACACACACACACACACACACACACACACACACACACACACACATGTATGTATGTATGTGTGTGTGTGTTTTTGTGTGTGTGTGTACACACACACACAGACGTGCACGCGCGCACACACACACACACGCGTGTGCGCGCGCGCACGCGCATACATACATACATGTGTGTGTGTGTGTGTGTGTGTGTGTGTGTGTGTGTGTGTGTGTGTGTGTGTGTGTGTGTGTGTGTGTGTGTGTGTGTGTGTGTGTGTGTGTGTGTGTGTGTGTGGGTGGGATGAGTTCACATATAATATAGATAATTATCAAAAGAGTTCCTAAGATATGTCTAAGGTATACATGTGTGTGTGTGTGTGTGTGTGTGTGTGTGTGTGTGTGTGTGTAGGCATTGGATGAGTGCACATATAATATAAAAAATGGTCAAAAGAGTTCTTAAGATATGTCTAAGGATAAGATAAGGATAAGGTGATATTAAGTGACACTCATTCCATTATATGAAATTTTAGATGACTAAATTTACCCTCCTTATTCTAAAAATGTAAAAAAGTGAAATGACTATGATAAAGGAAATAAGTATGTACCTAGACTCACCTAAGAGGTGAAGAATATGAATGTGCATATGGGTTTACAAATTGTGCTCCATTGCACATCTTGAAAATGAAATATTTATAAATGAGTCGTTGCTTTAGAAAAAATAAATTCAAATAAAAAACTAAGTAAAGATATGAGAGAGAGAGAGAGAGAGATAGAGAGGAACAAATACACCTCACTGATTATATGTAATAATGTAAAATCTTGTTGATATTCTATGTGTGTAGATGGTGATCAATGTGGTGAATATATTAGACTAGGTTCATGTCTTTCCCAATCCCCATATGTAGGTGGCTCAAGAACCTAAACATGTTTTGATTCCATAATTGAACAACCTTATTCAGTGGATCATAATCTATGAATAACTTAGATTAGATTGTTGAGTTATCTAACCCTCTCATATGGGTGGCTAAGGAACTCAATAAGGTTATGAGTCTATCATTGCCTACCCATGTTTAGTAAATGCATCTAAAGTTGAGACTATGTGATGTAACTAAAATTATGTAAGATGGATTTGGGCCATATGAAAACTCTAAAATGTAAAAATCTCTCTAGGCCACTCAGGAATGTCAACCACTACAAACAGAATGAGGCATCTATCTAGTGGTGATCTTAGTGGAAAACTGGTGCAAAATCGGTGCATATGGTGTCTAGAGTATACAATAGGTAAAATGACATGGATTTATAATTCTAGTGAAGAGAATTAGTGCCAAATTAAACTTATTGGAACAATGTGCTATACACATGCCCCCAATTTTATTATCTAAGCCTATGGATTCTAAATTGAGTCAATAATATAAATATGTGCATATCTAAAATGAAAAAGAGAGTGACTATGCATGATGCTCCTAATTTGAAAAAACATGTGTAGTCTTGTGTAAAAATTGAGTGTATACTAAACCTATCTAATAATCTATGATTAAGATTGTGCAAATTTGAACTATAACTACTATACCTTTCTGATAATTCTATAATCTTCTATGTTTGATTCTATTAGATAGTAGCATGATCCCCTTAGCCAATAACGGTATGTGATATAGACCATTGTACTTTTTTATTGACTAAATTTGTCATTTTGAAGGAAAACTAAGACTAATCTGGATGTGACTATGTTTCATAATATTTTATTGAATTTGAGATCTTTACTTTATGTTTACAAGTTGAAAACTATGTTTTAAGTGAATTAAGATGATTTGATCTTTGTGAAAAACCCTTGTGAATGCCCCTTATATTAAGGGGAGTTATTAAACCTGTGTAATAACTATCATCAAAACAAAATCTATGCATCATTGTGTTAGACTAAAAATATATGACATCTATGTGAGAAACTGATATAATGTGTATACATGACATCAGAATGTAGAAATAGTCTAAGCATAAGTTAGAAACATGTGATGTATGTTAAATCTAAAAATCATAAGGTTATAAAGATAGATATTATGATGTAATCATGTATATGAATAAAAAATCTAAATATAATCTAAGTAAACTACCCAGGGGGATGGGGAATGATGTCCATCAAGGCACCAAAAGAGGAAGGGGATATGCATGAGGTCCATCATGGTATCAAAAACTAGATACACATGTAAATATTAAGATACAAGTGTCATGGCCATGATGTATACATACAAAAAAATGAGTCACACAAAGTAGGACAAGGGACCATGAAGACGTGGACACATGTCATTAAGTCTGAGAAAATGGGAAACATACAAGGACATGTTCAAATATCCACATATGTAAAGAGAAAACAAGGTTGGATTAGAGCCACAAGGAAGAACATGTTCAAATGTCTTCATACATAATAAAGGAGCACATGCAATGACATATGCACATGTCCAAAGCATACACATAATGAAAGGAATTATCTTAGAGCCATGGAACAATGGCATATTCAAATTCCCTTGTGTAGATGTATAAACAAAAAGACTCAATCAAATCTAAACTAGTAAAGCAATAAGTTAAAGTGTACGAAGCATGTGGTACAAATCCATATAAGAGCCAAGATGTACATAATTTGAGTCTATAATAGTAGTAGTCGGTAAAAAATTAGTGTAATATAAGATGACAAAAAATATCATGATTTGGTTGAAAAGAAATAATAGTTTTAAAAAATAAGAATTTGATAAAATAAAATAAATAATAAATTAAAATAATTTACTAAATTAAAAAATAAAAGTATAATAATAATTACTTTCCTCAAGAAGTGTGTACTATTTCCATCTCATCCTTGACATACAATTACTTGCATATTTTCTTCCCCCCTTAAACTTGCCACCCCTTCCCTATGCCACCACACTCACCCTTGATATGTTTACTCATATATATTGCTAAATGATATAGTTAATATTCATAAAAATCAAGTGGAAGATATATTCCTCATTAATCCTATAAGCAATAAAATGTTCATTGGTCTTTTCGCATATAAATTTGTAATTATGAGATTGATGAGGCTACAAGGAAGCTAACATGAAAGAGGTGGTTATAAAATTATAAAATAAGGTTAAAAACTCAATAAATTTAAGAAAATGACTACAAATGTGATAAATAAAATAGTCTATTGATCTGAGTGGCTCCATTTAAGCAAGTAAAATATGAAGGGTCATCTCAGGAATCTCATCACTTGTAGACTGTCAAAGTATCCCAAGGATGCATATAATACAATTATCATGAAATATATTTGATAATTGAGGCACACAATGGGTGTAATGATAAGGGGTGTGTTAATCCACCTTTACTTCTCATGTGGTAGCATCAAGAACAATCGTTCTGCTACACCCCATAATATTGAACACTTTTTTAAAAAAAATATCTACGATCATAGTGTTTCTTATTTTTTCATGCCTAGTATTCAAAAGTCATTATTTTTTATGTTTTATATCTTTAATCTATTTACTATTTGTTTTATATTTATAAATTTAAAATTATTGAATAAAAAAATGATAATTATAAAAAATTATTATGTTGGTATTTTTTTAATACAATCAAGAATTTGGGTACCAATTTTCGTAAGGTTTGTCCTTTGTTTTTTTTTATGGTTTTCCTTTTTTTTTTTTTTTCTTTTTTTTTTTCTTTTTTTTTTAAATTTTAATAAAAGTTGTCCCCTAGTGTTTAGGGGATTTACCGACTATTTTCCATAGAGTTATTTATAGTTGTTTTTGTTGGGATTTTAAATTATTTTTACATTACCAAAACTCATATTTTTTTTTTGTATGTGGTATGGTCTTCTACCGCTAACTTTAATATACTTTGAGAGTATTGGATATTTACTTAATATTTTATATAGGGTTCTTAGTTTTTGTTTTTTAAGGTCTCTACTTGTTTTTTGTAAGGTTTTCCTAGAGTTTTTACTTAATATTTTTTATTTTTTTCCTTCTTTTTATATAAAAAATAAGGTTTCTTAGTGTTTTTGGTGTGAAACAAATTTATCTATTTTATAAATAATTTATATGAAAACCATTTACATATCTCTTTAATTTTATTTCTTAATTGCTGCCCATTCCTCTTCCTCATTAATTCTACATAGAATTTATCTTATTTCATCTCTTAAGTGTTATTCTTGCTCATTCATTGCACATAGTTATTTTATCCACACCCTTATTCTAGGATAAAATATTCCCTTTGACTTTCCCTTTCCATCATGTTTTTGATTTCCCTCCTCTACATTTTGTCCCTAAGATTACTAAATTATGTTTCAAATTTTCCTTTCTCCATTGCATTATCCTTTTCAATGTTAGCCCATACCAAAAAAAGTTTAAAAAAATTAACCATTGAAGGAATAATAAACACTCCCATTTTTATTTTAATTCCACGGTTCATGGTGATGCAAATGTGGTTCAATTTACACTACATTTGCGCTACCCCCCTCATCCTCTCAAATATGTTTTAAATAATAGAACTATGCTTATTTTATTTTTTATTTTCAAGAAAAGAAAACAAAGGTGATATAGTAAATAATAAACATGTTTAATAATAAATTAATTAATAATTTTAAGTTTTTAATAGTATAATAGTCATTTTTACTAATTAATTAATGAATATGTTATATCTAATTAATACCATAAATATAAATGGATCACCATATGTATTAATTAGAGAAGGCATGTGTACACATATGAGAGAAGAATAAATACCATCCATAATTAGGGGAGTTAACTTAGGTAATAAATCACACTTAACAACACATAACTAGGATTAACACCAAGTGTATGTAATACACTAACAAATCCCTTTAAACATAGCTTAGGTGGGTATAAATAAAAGTGGCTTCCAAAAACTACACCTGAGGAGGTACCCAAATAAAATCTCTCAAAATTGGAGAAAAGATGAAAAAATAATGGCAAAAAACTCCCCTCCAAAAAGAGATAAAAGAAACAAAGGAGAACTAGAAGCCCCTCCCCTTTCCCCCCTCCTCCCCAAAGATGATGTCACCAACATATATATGAATTAAAGAAGGTGTGTGTACATATAGGAGAGAAGAATAACATCCATCCATAATTAGTGGAGTTAAATTAAGAAATAACTCACACTTAACTACACCTAACTAGGTTTAATTCCAAGTGTAAGTAATACACTAAAAAAATTAATTAAAACACATAATATGATATGTTAAATAATATGAAAATATTAGGGCAAGTTTTTTAATAAATAGTAGATATGTATGGGTATATATATTTTTAATTTGATGAAGTAAATAATTTTGAAACCAAAGCTACAAACCAAATAAGTGAGGGTTTTGATATCTAGACCCACATCCATGGGGAGCGTTTTATGTGGTGGACCCACAACCAAGTGTTACATAGAAAAACAAAAGGGAGTTAAGGATTAACACCAAACCAAGTATAAAAAAGGGGTTTGAGAATCTTGAGACCTTGGTAATTTAGACAAGAAGGGGGTTTTAAGGCTCCCATAACCATAACATAAGGGTTTTGAAGGTTCCCACAACCTCAACATAGTCAAAAACGTTTCAAATTAATGGTATTTGAAGGGCTAACACCCTTCAACAAGACTTTCCTAAGACTTACTACTCTAGAAAACAAGAATCCCCTAGGAACAGAAGGTCTTCTACTGCCTAGGTCTTTTGTGTAACATTCATGTCGCTGAGGCACAATAAGTGGGATTTTCCTCCCACTAAAACTAGTAAGGTGGATCCCTCTATCATCCATTCTGATAAGTCAATATTTGGTTGGGATTCTTATAACCACCCCAAACTAAACCAACTGAAACTAAATAAGTGTTTTATTATTTTTGGGAAACTAGTGTTTAGTTCCTAAACAATAATAGGTCTAGATAAAGGGTAAAATTACAATTAAATATAGTAAAATATAGATTTTGATCAAATTAATTACATAGGGAAGAAAAGAAACTTATCTATAAAAATAGACTGGGATGACTATTTTAAAACTTGAAAACTTCTAAATAAGACTAGGAAGATGTCAGGAACTTGGATTTGGATTTCATTAGGTGAAAGGATAAGAGTGCTGAAATAGGATACCCGAAGATCCAATGTTGTTGTCCTTTTTTGTTGTTATTATCCAAACTGCTCATGGATAACTGAGTTTTTTGAGTTTTGTTTATTGTCCTTATGTGATCATTTCTATGAAATTCTAGATGCTAAATTTTGATAGAGATTCCTATAAAATTATTTTAATTTTCAAAACCTTGGGTCTATCTACACACATGAAAAAATAAATACACAAAAAATAAAAGGGGGAAAATGGGTTAGGGGAAGTATGATCACACAATCTAAAACCCATATTATCATGATCACTACCTACATTAACCCTCAATCTAGGGTCCCAGATCAAATATATTTCTCCCTTACGAAACATGCATAATCAACATACACTGAAGATACAAGAATGAACTTTTGCCTAGGCTTTTCCTTGATCAAGCATGCAAATCTATGTGTGATGTAGAATGCTAAGCTATACTATTGACTAATTTTTAATTATTTACTATGACAAAGTAGTAAGTGATAAATATAAAATGCCTTCTGAAGTCCTTTATATAGGAGAATCTTTGTTTTGAACTTGGGAACTTTATTGTCATTTAGTTGACATTAGAAAAACAAACAAAACTTAAGAGCAAAGCTAAGATGGGCTTGGGACTCATTAAACAATAAATCTTGACTGTTAGGACTCAAAATGCAATTAGACATGATTGGTGGAAATGGGACACCCTAGGGTCCAACGCTATAGTCTAATCTTGATGCTCCTATCCTATAGGCTTGGGACATGGGGGAAGAGGATTGGCCTAGGAAATCTGACTTGGCTAAGGTGGAATGACCATCTAAAAGTCTATGAATGACTGGTAATGAGAGAGAAGGTTACTCAATCATGAAACAAAACCAAGATAAGTAAAACAAAAGGCATGGTTAATGTGAATAAGGCTCATATTCTCCTGTCGGAGTCTCCTATAAAAAAGATTGTGAAAAGATATGATATGTATGGTTACTTGACCAATTTAGGGTGTATAAATTCACCCGCCACCCGCCCCGTCCCCCCCCACCCTTTTATTCTAGTGATGTAATGAATTGAAGTACTAGAGTAAAATAAATAAAATAAAATGCATAATTGAGCCTACTTATGTGGAGATGAATGTGTTTCAAAAGAGTCCAACTCACTTCCTAGCCAGGGAAGTAGATAGAGAGTCAAATAATGCTTAGAGAAAGAAAGAATCCCTAAAATGGATGCCCCCTATCCTAAATATAGAAATGTAATTTATGTAACATGAAGAAGGAGGGAAATGTTTGCCCCTTATGTTGAATTTGTCTAAAGATGAAGAATGCTCAAAGGCCCAAAATTAATGTCTATCCTTTGTCCCACATAAACTCATGTAATCTACAATGTGTGTATAGAAATTTGTATGCTGTGAAGAGCAAAATTTATCATTCCCCCACTCTGATTATCTAAAATAGAACTGATAAATTATCAAAGGGCTAAAAATAATGTCTATCCTCTATCTTGCACAAACTCATGTAGTCTGGGGTTGGGTAATATGATGGACCAACTACTCCAAATGATCATGAAGTCTAACCTAGTGACAACCTTGGTACAATTGGGTGTAATCTGAAAGTCTGGTCAATGTGCAAGAAGAGAATGGCATGTCTTTCTATTTGATCTATATAATCCTAAGTGATGAAGAACATGAACATCTGTGCCATGCCCCCAAATCTAGTATGTGAGTGATGCATCTATATAATTTAGTAATTTGTATAACCACATGTGAAATGACATATCATACCATGTCTCATGTATAAAACTGAAGACCGAAACACTATGCTCTACACTATGATTGTATTTTGCTATCTAATTCTATAACTTGTCATGTTATATGAAGTTGTATGTGTGATATGTGTAGTATGTACATGCCCCTAAATCTAGTATTTGAGTCTAAATTTGTATCAAAATTACTATGAATCCATATAATCTGATGCACTATGTCTGAATATTTTGTGAACCTATAAGCTAAAATCACTGTAGATCCATATGATCTGAACCACTATATCTGGATAGTCTATGTATCCATAAACTAAATTCACCATAGGTCTATATGATATAAACCACTATATCTAAATAGGCTATGTATCTATAAACTAAAGTCACTATGGGTCCATATGATTTGAACCACTATATCTGAATAGTCTATGTGCCTCTAAAATGAAGGTATGTCCTTTTACATGTCATGATTAATAGTGAGTGACCCATATAATTTGAATCAATATATATTCTGACTAGTCTAAGTTGAATTTGATAATTTGATTGATGGATGTATATAAACCATGGTTTATCCACATATGAGAGTAGATGGGCATGTTGGGTATGTGTAGGAATATGAATAGTAGGAATGATGCCCACCATTTTAGAAAGGGACAAAATTTATGATTGAGGAGGGTGAGCCAAAAGTGATGACTAGTGGCATAAGTAAAGACAAGGTTGGTATATGTTGAATTGATTGAGAAGTTATTTGATTGATTAGACTGATTTGTTGAAATTGGAACAAGTTTTGATTTTGTAAGAACCAAGTTGTGTGTCAAAGTATAAAAAGAATATAGATATGCTTATGCTGTAGTAGGTAGATGAGGTATTTAGAGAACAAAGTTTGAGTAATGTCAAAGGTACCATTGTCATGATTATATGGAAGGAAACAATTTGAAAAATGAAGTTACATGGTTCTAGTTATGGGCAAAATGCTATTTTCCTTTGATTGAGAAAACTAGGTAATATAGAAAATTGGATTGATTCTTAAGTCATTTGTGTATTGACTAGTTTCAGATTTGGAGCTATAGAGTGAGAGATATGCTGAGGAGATGAGCACCTATCATAACCCAATTCGAGCAGTTGGTAGAATAAGTTGAGGCTAGTGGTGATGTTACCCTGGTGAGTAATTAAAATACCTAATTTTTGTCTATTTTGAAGGCCATTTTTGGTGTTTTGAGCTCCTTAAAGTATCCTAAATTTTTTTTACTAGTTATAACACTCTTGTCTTGTATTGAACACCTTTATGAAGGTTTTAACGCTCCTATCTAGGTTGCAATGCTCCTGTCCAACACTATTGTTCTGTACCTAGTGTTGTTATCATGTAGGCAGGATTTTTTAAGATGTAACTTTGTTAGTTGTTGTTTTTACTTGACTAGTGATTTGGCATTATTTATTAATATATATGTTATTTTTTGTGTTTTTAGGGTGAGGTACGAATGGGAGAGTTCTATAGGGGCCAAGTCATGGAGACATTAAGGCTTTTACAATTATCTATTGATGAGAGAGTTGTCAAGGATAGGGTTGGGTTAGGTCATATTTGTGACCTAAACATAGAGTAATGGGATAGATATTTGTTTACCACCTTATGTGAGAGGTGGAATACCAATACATGTACTTTTTAGCTTTTTATAGCAGAGATTTTTATGACTTTGGGGGATGTCTATCACATTTTTTATTTACTGATTAGGGGATGGTATGTGAAATTGAAGGATGACATGGGTGCTGATGCTATTGATTATGTGTCCTTGTATTTTTCTAGTGTGCCCTCAGGTGTACATCAGAGAGGGAGTGACAATGATGTATTATCATTAGTTATTTTGAAATCTAGTGTTCTATGCTTGTGAAAGTGGTTGGCTATTTTGTTGACGTTATTTGTTGAGGTGGATGGGAGTGGAGTTTCAATTACATATAGGATGTATAAGATTATACATAGTGTGGAGGTATATGGCATTATGTTCTCATGGGGTAGGACTATGCTTACCCACCTATACATAGATATTTATAGGTTTACACAGGAGGTATTGAGTGGTTATGTGAGTCTAGCTACCTTATTGTATTATTAGGTTTATGATGACATAATAATTATGCAACTAATTGGATTATCTAGGATAGAGTGGTCACCTTTGTATCCATTTAGGGAGTGGTGGAAGAGTACATTAGATATCTAGTCTCTTGGGATGGATCATTATAGATGAGTTTGAGATAGATTGGTGGCTCGTGATATCATATGGAGGCCCTATAGAGGAATTCCTAGGTGGGTAGATTATAGAGTGCAGTTATGGTATATGAGGGTCAGCTATTGGATACATGACCGCTAGGTTGGATTGTATGAGTGATTTCAATATGAGCACATGAATAGATATTTTGAGGTACCATAGGATGCACCCCTGATAGCATGGGTGTGGGTGAGGAGTGCATGGGCACTAGTGAGGGCAGGAGCTCATGCAAGGCTTACTAAGGCTAAGCTAGCACCATTACCTTTAGAAGCATAAGATGTGGCTATAGATTTTCCTAATGTAGATGATGCTAGATGTATAGATATATGTACTGCATGGAGGGATA
>JARHVA010004911.1:1212500-1240000 GCA_037957365.1 Torreya grandis | reverse complement strand
TCATAGATCTAATCTTACAAAAAAAATCATCTTTCATAGACCCTATGTGTAGCGAGTGACCATATAAAATCACTCAAGAAGACCACCACCCATGAATAGGGCTTATTATTCTTAGATAGGAATTCATAAAGATTTATGAGGACTCTACGATCTTCCTCATTATTGTTTAATACTAAAAATTTAAAACCCACCAGTAGATGTAATACATTTATAAATAGTATAGTGATAGGCCCTACAGACTTCATGACTTTGTTAGGAAAATCCATTGATGTTATGGTTTTATCGATCAAAATTAAATTGAAGACTAGGATCTCCTAAAACTTTTCCAAGACTAGGATCTCATCACAAAAACTCCAAGTAGATTCAATCCCTGTATGAGCAGGTGCTCTTGAAGAAAACCAATAGGTGATGTGAACAACTTCCACTCTATTTTTATTTTCCAAATTACACCCATAAACTTCCTTATGACATTCTATAGATCTAGTTATTTTCCACCAAGATTGTCGTTCAAACTTGTAAGGGATGTCCTTGATGGCAAGAAAAACCCTCAATCCACC
Source organism: Torreya grandis (assembly GCA_037957365.1). Classification (NCBI taxonomy): domain Eukaryota; kingdom Viridiplantae; phylum Streptophyta; class Pinopsida; order Cupressales; family Taxaceae; genus Torreya; species Torreya grandis. The sequence goes on along the minus strand of JARHVA010004911.1, from coordinate 1,239,443 downwards.
AAGATCTAGGTCATATTCATCTCCTCCTTGATCTTATTTTCCTTCTCACTCTCATCATATTGGAAGATGTCTCCTTATACTCCTTATGATCCATCCATGTCTAATAGGTGTTCTAGTTTTCTCGCTCAAATTAAAATTCAAAATGCTAAATACCTTTCGAACTAAATTTTTCCCACCTAGCTTGCCATTAAAAATTATGGGGGATGTCAGTGGTGGCATGGATAACCCCCAGTTCACTTAGATATGGGACATATTTGTCTCTTCCTTTCCCTTACTTTCCTTCTCATCCATATCCTAATGGAAGAATCCACCTTCTTCTCCTTTTGCTCTTGGTTAGGTCTAAAATGGTGTTCTAATTTTCCCACTCAAATTAAGATTAAAAATGTTTAAGGTCTTCTAATATAAATATATCCCACCCAGATTTCCATTTAAACTTATGGGGGATGTCATTGATGGAATGGACAACCCCTAGTCTACCTAGATTTGGGTTATCTTCATTTCCTCCTTCACCTTAATTTCCTTCCCACCCATGTCCTACATGGATATTTTTCAATAAAATGTTTCAGACAAATAAAAATTGGAATACTATTTTTAATGAGTTAGAGGTGGATCTATTCCTTCATATTTGTATTTTACAAACTCGTTCCATGATTATCCTGATCTAAGAATAAACTAATTGAATTTATCTCTAATATGAAAATTTTATATGCATGATGTTGATGGATTCCCTATAAATTAATGTCTTATAATACTAAAGGTATATAGTTGAACATATTTGTATCTCATTCTAGGTGGTTTTATATAAGGTTGTGGGAGTGCAAGAGGAGATGGTGGTGGAGATAATGGTGTTTGTGATGAAATATTATTTTGAATAGGATCCTCAAAATGATTCACATAAAATAATGATGTGACATAGCATAAACATTTATTGAATTTTTTAAAAAATCATATACAATTAATTTGAAAATTACCTTCTAATTTTATAAATTTAGAAAAAAAATATACTAAAAAATGAATAACATTTTACTTAACGTAAAATCAAATTACATTATATTATTTTCAAAATACTATATGAAAATAGATTATTTTCAAAATTGGGATTCAATAAACTAATATATTTAGTGATCACATTGTTGAGTACATTTTTTTTTTTTTTTAGTAGGTGTTTCTCTCTATTTAAATTGATAGTCAATAATAAACTATTTCCCAAGTTTTATATTTACAATTGATTCTACTATGACATCGCGAGTTAAAATTTTAGGTATGTCATCCTCTTTTTCATTAGCATACTCTATTTATATTGATAATTATGAGATGCATAATTATTACACCAATGAGTATTATTATAAGAACCAATAATATTATTAATTGCATAAGGACATATATAAATTTAGGTATGATCATCCATACATTGGGATTCATTTAAGGTTGTATGAATATTTAACCCCATTATATTAGAATTATAACACATGCCATAAGTTAACGTACTAAACATGTCACCCCAAAAAATCAAGTTGCAAAATTTTATACTAGGCTATAAGAATGTAATATCGACACTTATGAATCCTACTATGATAATGATTCAAATGATGACTTGTCAAAAAACTTATATTGACTTTAATATATATTCTATGTCTTAGGATCCATAAAATGATAAGCTTTTGAGGTATTATTATACCCTAATAGAAGGCATTTGAGTGTATTTGGTTTGATCTTCCTCCTCTTTTTATTAGGGACATGCATATAATATGTACACCCAAGTAATCTAAGATGAGAGATCGAAGTTTCACGACCACTCCATACCTGTTATAGCATCTTGTCTTGTAAGATATTTATATGTGCCATATTGAGAAGATATATGTCTATCTGAATTGCTTCTACCCATAATGGCAACTCCAAATTTGTAGTGTAAAGGTTGCAATGAGCCATATCCATGATTGAATGATTATGTCATTCTACTATTCCATTTTTATGGGATGTATAAGGAGCATTCATCTATTCTTTGACATCATGTTTCTTCAAGAATGCTAATACATACTTTGATGTGAATTCCCCCTATGCAAGTTGAGGAGACAAAGAGGCCTCCTTGACTGGGTGATAACATACTGGTAAAAGATCTTAAAATGTGTAAAGGCTTCATTCTTATTCTTAAGAAAGAACACCCATTTCTTGCTAGAGAAATCATTAACAAAAAACTTAAAGTACTTGAATCCTTGGAAAGAAGTAGGTAGGGGTTTCCATAGATCAGTATGTACCACACCGAGATGATCCTTAGATTATGAGGAACCTAGTTCAAATGGATCCCTAAATTTTTTATTGGGAAAGCATACATGGCATATAGACAAAGAATGAGACAGCTAAGGAAGTCCATAGACTATAGACTTAGAGCTAAGTTGGTACAAAAAACCAACAAAAAGGTGCCCATATCAATAATGCCATAGTGTAGTAGTTTCAACCATAGAGATAGAGAGAGAAACATCATTGAATGAAAATTTATCTAGGGAAAATAATTGATCCTTCAAAAAATCTCCAGTATTGACCTTACCTTCTTATGAGAGGAGACATGACTTTGTGCCATTATTGATCATGAACTCTACCTTAAGCTTATGATTCTATAGCCAACTTATAGATAATAGATTTGTTATCAAGCCAGGGACATATATTATGTTTGTGAGGGTGTAGATTCATGTCCTAAGAGGAATGGCGATAGTTTCAATTCCTTATACAACATACTCTTTATCAAATCTAATTTTAAATCGATCACTATTGGATTGATTTTTCAATGAATTAAAGAGTTCCTTACATATTTTCATATGCTTATTGGTGCCAGAGTTGATCAACCAAACCTTGCTCATGTGTGATGAGGTTTGTGATACAAGAACTACATCTTTATATGTGCCACTACATTCTTCTTTTAAGGGTACCTCCTATTCAAATTTATCATCCCATTGATGTTGTGTTGCTACATGTCCATGCTACTTCTATTATTGAGGATTTCATTTAGATTTATGTAAATCATCTCCACTAGACGTTCCCTCTTGACTAGATGAGCCTTGTGTCAAGGCATTATATTGACATCTATCAGTGTCATACATGTTGGTGTGGAAAATATGACACCATATTTTTTATTATTCATATTTATACTTTTGGTGTGACTTTTTGGTTATTCCTTTCAATATATTTAAACCATGTTGTATATAAATTAGGGTTTTATCCTTGAACTCTTCTTGCATAGACTGGATGGCTTCTTTTTGTTGAGGTAAATTTACAAGTTCTTTAAAACTAAGAGTATGATCAGAACCAACATCTTGCCCTTGATCATTTCTCCAAGTGTAATTAATTTTTCTCATAGTTGTACTACCTACTATAATAATTTCTCAACTTTCTCTCCATATTTAAAACTAAGAGTATGAGGCTTTGAATGGAGATGGAGAATCTTCATCTAAGTGTTTTCTTTGTAAATGGTGGATAAAATATCCAAAGCCTCTTTCAATGTTGTCTCATCCCAAATATGAGGTTGAACCTCATCGATGACACTAAGTATGATTAGCATCATGGATTTTGAATTTTTATTACCATTTTTGGTTTTCTCATCAATTTTGGTAGGATAAGTCACTGCACTAGTGATGATGCCCAATAATTATTTGAGCTGAAAAATCCTTCACATCTTTGTCTTCCACGTAGCAAAATTTGTCCCTTTGAGGATTTGGGCATCAAACAAGAGTAGTTTGGGTGCATAGATTTTTTAAATTTATTTTTACAAAATTTAATAATCAAAGAATTTTTTTATGCTTCAAATTATGTATAAAAATAATTTACCTTATTGAAATAACCTTCTTCGGTTTGCTTAGAGGTGCAGTGGAAAAATTTCTTGTATCTCATTCACGTATAGTAAGTATTTCAAACATTTTAGGGTGAACAGTTAGATGTGGTTGTAGGTTTGGACCATATCTTAAAATGCCTCCACTTTACTTATATGACCGCATTTTATACTTTTAGGAATGCCTCGCTTTAACTTTAGGCTTTTATGATCTCTCTACCACTTCTACATTTTGCTTCATGATTTCTCTCTTTATCTTGTTTTGTAACCTATGTGATTTACAATTTCTAAGCTTATGTGAATAGAATGTTAAGGGTTCCTTCACATCCTACATATTTGGAATGATCATACTTACATGCTTCTGCTACAGGATTCCACGCAACATGTTATGAGTTTTATTCAGTAGATTGAAAACATTGGCTTTTGATCTTGAAAATTTGCATTGGTTCAATCAACACATTGGCCCCAACATCTTCTTCCAATCTTGTCGACTTTAACAATTTTCTATATGCTATTCTTTCCCTATGTAGGCATCAACTAAATTATTTTGGCCACTTTGTCAGACATTTCTACACAAGTCTTCTAGGCACTTTCCATGATCTTTATCTCTACTACATAACTCTCCTTAGGTTCTAAGACTTTACTAATGCTGCACACTCTGATACTAGATATGGAAGATAAATTTATTGATGTTTTATTCAATGCTTAAGAGGTGAATATATAGAACATATAATTAGTTGGTTAAACCAATCAAATCAAAGTAATTGAATAACTATTGTGTAATAATAAATCTAATAACTACTCTAAATAATACGTTAATATATAACAATGTAATAGATAAAATAACTATCCTAATAGGGTAAAATAGGTGTGGTTTGATTCCATTTTTTGAGTACCTATATAAATATATAGTGTTCAATCTTCAAAGGTGGTGATTAGCATTAGTTTAGCCTATTACACTCCCCTATCTTCTAGAAGTTTTCACTATCTCATAAGTACCTTTAGGTTTTTCAAGGAAAAGAGAAGGAAAACAAGTATTTATACAAGGCATCTACAAAATCATAATATCTCAACCCTCTCAATAGAGAAAAATGTAGGTGGTAGATCTATTATAATTTTATCACTTTCATCAAAGTAAATTCTATAGTCAATGGACATGACTGACCTCCACTCTTGTCCATGGAGTGAAAACTTATAAAAATATATTCATAGACATTACCTCTATATTTGAATAATTTTAGTCTTACCTTATTCCATTTCTCACTATAAAACATTTTTTAACCAATAATCATAAAAGCTAAGTGTTTTATATTTAGATTTACTTACTATTTTTAGTACATGCCACTTGCCAATTTCAATTTAAATCATTCAATTCTATTTTACATTCAAATTTATATTTAAATATCATTTATTACAATTTGAATAGAACTATCCAAATTTATTCATATTAAAAATCATTTCTCTATTTTATTAAAGAAAAGGGAAAAACATATTGGTGAACCAGTACATTTTTGAGATTTTTTATGATTTTTTCTTAGCATTTCAAATTAATTTTTGATTTTTATACAAAAAAAATATTTACTTCTGATTGGTTTTAAAAATTTTGTTTTTAAATTTTATTTTCTTTTTTATTCATAACTATGTCATGATGTGATGGGTACTTTTCTAATACTCAAGCCATTAAACAAGATTATATACAAAATTCAATATCCATGTACCTCATGATATATTAGAAATGTATACAATCTTGTTTAATTAAAGGTCACTTAATAAGGGTAATTCAATTTTTTTGGATAAAGGTAAAGGGTTAGGTTTTGAAAGGCCCATAGCATTGTAAAATTAATGAAAAGATAACACATTTGAGATCACATGCAATGCCTCTTCCAATAGCCTACAGGACATAAAACCAACCAAACTAACAACATGTTTCCGTAATGTTAGATAACCAATAGGCATAAAAAATATAATAAATCTAATGAATATTTAGCCTAAAGTCTCATAATAAATTATAATAACCAACCAAAAGACAAGGTTTGATGACCTTGATAGAAAATCATTCAATTACATGCCACTTGTCAATTTCAATTTCAATCATTCAATTATGTTTTAAATTCAAATTTATATTTACATATCATATATTACAATTTGAATAGAAATATCAAAAGTTATTCATATTAAAAATCATTTATATGTTTTATTAAAGAAAAGGGAAAAACATATTGGTGAACTAGTATATTTTTGCACTTTTTTATAATTGTTTTCTTAGGATTTCAAATTAATTTTTGATTTCTATACACAAAATTATTTACTTCTGATTGGTTTTATATTTTAGTTTTTTTCAATTTTATTTTCTTTCTTATTTATTACTATGTCATGATGTGCTGGGTATTTCTCTAATACTCAAGCCATTACTCAAGATTATATACAAACTTTAATATCCATGTTCCTCATGATATATTAGAAATGTATATGTCATTTTCTTTTCAACCAAATGAAGTATTTTAATGGTTGTTTATGGAATGCACCAATAATTGGTTAACTATGGGAAGTAACTCTCGATCTATCTTAAACATAGGATAATGTGGCTACACGATGATTGTATTATCCATAACTAATGACCATTTGGGTATTGATCACTATTTAGGATCAATATATCTAAGAGCCTAAAAATAAACAATAAACTTGTGTAATTACACATATTATCTATTTTATTTCAGACATTTGTATTATTCCATCTTATGCCACTTAATAATGGTAATTCAATGTTTTTGGATAAAGGTAAAGAGTTAGGTTTGAAAGGCCCCAGAGCATTGTAAAATTAATGAAAAGATAACACATTTGAGATCAAATGCAATTCCTCTTCCAACAGCTTACAAGACATAAAACCAATCAAACTAACAACATGTTTCCCTAATGTTAGATAACAAATAGGAACAAAAAATATAATAAAACCAATGAAGAGTTAGCCTAAAGTCTCATAATAAATGCTAACAACCAACAAAAATACAAGGTATGATGACCTTGATGAAATTATGAATTTTCCTTTATTTTTTGAAAGTGATCATGCATGTTTTGAAGAAGTAGTCAAAGAGAAAAATTGGTGTAAGACCATGGATGAGTAAATAGATGAAATAGAAAGAAACAAAACATGGGAGCTAGCTAAATTACCCAAGGGTAAACAAGTGAGTAGAGTTAAATGGGTTTATAAGACCAAGAGTACTGCAAAAGGAAAAGGTTAAAGGCATAAATTAAGGGTGGTTTTTAAGGTATACAAATATTATAATCAAAGAGATTATCGTGAGACATATGCTCCTTTTATTAGAATGGAAATACTATGTATTGTCTTAGTAATATCCACCAAAAAAAAGTGGAAGGTATATCAAATGGTTGTGAAGTATGCCTTCCTAAATGGAGTCCTAAGACAAGAAGATAAGGTGTATAGGCTAAAGAAAGCACTCTACAAGCTCAAGCAAGCAAGAACATTGTACAATAGAACTATTTCATTTTTTATTAGCAATGGATTTATAAAAAGTGGTAGTGATCTCAAATTTCACATCAAATCAATCCATAGTAATATTTTTATTTCTATGTTATATGTAGATAATCTAAATTTTATAGGAAATAATGATGTATTCATTATAGAGTTCAAATAATTAATGAAAAGAGAATCTAAAATGATAGACTTAGGATTGGTAAAATATTTCCTTGGAATTGAAGTAAAATAAATGGATCATGAGATATCCATCTCTCAATACAAATGTGACTCAAAAATATTTAAGTGATTCATAACGTCAAACAACAAAAATTGTACCAACGCCATTAGCCACTAGTCTAAAATTGAGTAAAGAAGATTAGAACAATGAGGTGAATCTAAATTTATACAAGAGCATGGTTGGAAGTCTATTGTAATTGATATCATATATGTATAATATAATTTATATATTAAATCTAATTTATAGATTAATGGAGACATGTAAGGATAACCACTAGCAAGCAGGTAATAGAATCTTGAGATATGTCGACAACAACAAAAATAATGTCATATCCTATATTGCATCAAATGAGTTTTAATTGCTTGGATATACAAATAATGATTGTGAAGGTAGTGTAGATGATAGGAAGATAACATGGGTTCAGATCCATTTATGGACATCCAAGAAACAACCAATAGTTTCTCTCTCCATAGGTGACACTGAGTATAAAGGAACAAATATAGTTGCATGTTAAGACATTTGGATCAGAATAATCCTAACTAACTTGAATGAGGAATAAGGAGATGGTACAACAATGTAGTGATAATATATCCTTAATATCTTTGATAAATAATCTAATTAACCAAAGATGGATCAAGCATATTCATATCCATTATCTTTTCATAAAATAACTAATTGAGAGTGGAGAAATAAATTTAGAATTTTATAGGTCAAAAGAGTAAATGATAGATATATTCAAAAAATAATTTGTCAATTAGAACTTTGAACACCTAAGATAGAATTTTAGAATTATAGATCTTGAGTAAGCTAGTGGTAAAAATTTAAGGGGAGTGTTGGAAAAAATAAATCCTACCACCAACTAAACCACCAAAACTCCACCACTAATTGTCCTTAATGAACATTAGCTAGTCAATAATATGGGAATTCAGTTATAATAACATGTTAAACCATACCTGCTATAGATGCATGCCATTGTATTTAGTACAACCCGTAATAAATTAAACATTCTTTGATTGTTTGGAAATCAAAGAAGTCTTTTTCTAAAAGTTGTGACCTATCAAAGACCTCTATATAATAGAGACATATGCAATTTGTTTATGAAAAAAAATAGAAATCAAAAAGCTATTTTTTTCATTTATGAATGCCATAATATTCTAAGTATTTATTATTTAATGTCATAGCATTTGTATTTTTCTTGCTTGTGCCCACACCAACACATGTTGCACAGCCTCTTAGATGAATCTAGGAACATCCTTTGGACACATGTTTAAAAAGAGTGCATGTTTCTAGAAAATACATAAAAAATAAGGAAACTTACTCCCAATCCACATCTCCATTAAACTTTATCTCACTCAATACACATTTCACTGAAATGCATCATAATTACCCTAGTCTAGTCTAATCTAGATTATACGACAATTACCAATTCCAAATATATAGGTGCATATATACCCATGGTAAAGTATCTGAATATTCTCTCGAATGCATAGGAAAGCTCATGGTAGCTATCATACAATTTTAGGTCCAGCTTTATCAAATAAGGAGCCAAAGTGTTTTTTCTGACATAAAGAACTTCTTCAATCAAGTTTGAATTAGCAATCAAATATTTTTTTTCTTTAAATATCTAATTATTGGCCAACCTACTTTTTGATCCCTGCACAAAAATAATTAATATTTTTATGTTTCTACCAGACTTAAAAATTGTAATATTGACACAAATCAACAAGCACTTACCCAAAAATAAAATTAAATAAATCTATAAAATAAATAAATAAAAATAAAATAAAAGATTAAAAACACTTCTATTAAACAAATGAATTATGTCCCACCTATTTCCATATTTGTTACATCTTATAAATCTTGGTCAAATTGTTCAAGTTTCTTTCATCAGGCACTTTTATCTTGCTTCAAAAATTTGTGTCATAACATTAAACTTATTATCACTATAATATATATTTAATTATATAAATATAATATATTAATAATATTTATGAATATGTTAAGTTGAGATGTATGAATAATTGGTAATAAATTGATGTTTTCTTTAAATATTTTAAAGTATTTGTTTTATTATTGATATTCTTTGGATTGAGAAACTAATAGTAATGGTGTTAGGTTACTTAGGATTATAATTTTAATATTAAAATAAATATTTTTTTATTTCATTACATTTTATTTAAAAAAATATTATACAATTTTTTATTTTTTTCGTATATTTTAAGTTGTTCTAATTTTTATACATAGATGAAATTGAATATATTTGAAGTATATGTTTTGTTGGATTAATTTTATTAATTCTTTTCAAGGTAAGGATAAAGGATAAGAATACAAAAAATCCAATATGTATTTTAGTTGATGTGGTTGAATGATGTTAGGAAGTAGTTGTAATGTAAAATGACATTATTCATTAAAAATTTACCCCTACTTGCAGATATTATGACACATATTTAACTTTCTTATTAAAAGCACACATTAGTTTTAATATAGATGTATGACAAATATTGAGATTGGATGAATTCTTTAATAATCTGTGTTATTTATATTTTCCTTAGTTTTAATTTGATTTGATATATCCCACATTTCAGACACTCTTTTTGTGTATTCTTGTTTTCATTATTGTGTGTTCTTACTCATTGAGAAATTATTTAAGTGTTCAAATTTTTTTTTACATTATTGTTGTCTATGTTGAATTTTGTGGAGCTAAACTCGCATCTCTTATTGAAGGTAATTATTGATACTTGCATCTTTAGACTATTAGACTTTTCATTCTATTATAAATTGATTGAGTAGGATAATCATGGTATAGTGCCCATTCTATTAGAAAATAATTAGTGTGAATATATATTAGTGAAATTAGATTTACACTCCACATAATTATATATTAATTGGTGAAGAAGTTTTAGGTGATTTATTAATAAATAGGTGATTTGCTGAAACAAATCATGTAGCATTATTGTGTGAGAGATTATAGGTGTGAAGAAATATAAGTTGTTAAAACAACCTATCTAAATTAGTGTTGAAAGGTTATTAGTCAAACTACCTCCTAAATAATAAGGGATGCAAAAAACTATATATTGTAATGTCTTACATTAATAAAATTATGTTATTGAGATTAACTAAAATATATTATGCTCTACACATTGACCATTAATGGGGTAAAACCCAATAGTGGTATCAGAGTAGGTATCCGACCCCTCTGAACAAAGTGCTTCATCCACTCATTGTTTTTCTGCACAACACTATGGCTATGCTACGCAGACCATGAGCAAATGCCATCATTGTGTTTGTTGCACCTTCTTGCATATTGTCATTGGTTTAGCAGTGCAGGCCACGTACAGCACCATTGGCCTCACAATCCACTTACATATAACTTTATTTTTCCATCCTATCCACTCTCTACGTTGTTTATTCACCCAATCTATCCATCGTATGAATACTCAAAATTCAAAAATTATATATATATATATATATATATATACGCACAGCCATGCATATGCAATGTGTTTTGCATAAGAGTTTGAATGTTTTGCAGAAGATTAAACGATTTGTGGAAGAATAACAGAGCCGTATCTCTACAACTTCGATCTATCTACTGCTTCACTGACATCTCCTATGGTTGCCTCTCTACATGGAGCTTCCATCTACAGGTTGACGACCTTATCTCATCTTGCATTAAATATTCCATTCGAATGGTTTGACTCCATACTCGATTCTCTTGTCATCAACATAAATTATCCAAACGCTGCCAATCTCTCATCCTAGCTGCATCGCCCACTTTTTGATCTCTTCAGAAATTTTCTTGTCTGCAGATCTCCTTTCTTCCAAGCTCCACAAGATTCACCTCTAATAACCAGTCAAAACTACGGCTTCCTACAGTAAGCCTATTGATCTCTACCATCGAGCTTCTAGTTATTCCAACGGTGAGTTCTCCTCCAGCAATGTCGCTCACTATCCCCACAGATCATGCACGATCTGCCATTTGAATCTCACATGCCACCTTCCTCGGTGGAGACGTCAAAATTTCTCGGAGAAGGCAGCTATTTAGGTTCTGTGTTTTCATTTTAGTCTTGTTTTCTATTTTGGTTGATTTGTGTATTATGTTAAATCCGTAGTTGTTTATATTATGTTTTATATTTTATTTATTAAGTTTTTATTTTATGTTTAGAACTGTGATTTTACTTTTCAATGTATGCCTTAGTTTTTTGTTTTATTTTTGTATTAGGTTTTCTATAAAGTCTTTACTATAAGTTTGTTATTTGCTAAATCCAATAGTCAATTAGATTTTGAATAATCATTTTTTTGGGTTTAATAATGTCAAGTTTTTAGTATGATTAAGTCATTTTTTGTTTTTGGTTTGTTTAATATATCTATTTGTTATAAGTATCAAGTTTAGTATTTAATTTTGTAGTCTTTTAGATTTAATTTTTTATTGTGTAGTGAATAAATTGAGTAATTTGTCATTGTCTAGAGTCAAATTTAATTATTTGAGTCAAGTCTATTGGAAAATTTATGTGCTTCAAATAAGTTTATGAAAGAAATTGATCCTCTCCAATGTAATAATCCTTTCAAATTCAATCGGACACATTATCAGGGGTACCAACGTCTGCATTCAGGGAGGGCAATATAGTGATATGTAGTTATTCCCGTATTTACACCAAAAGAGGGTGTTAGAAAATAGATAGTGTAAACATATATTAGTGAAATTAGATTTACACTCCACATAATTAAATATTAATTGGTGGAGAGGTTTTAGGTGATTTATTAATAAATAGGTGATTTGTTGAAATAAATCACATAGCATTATTGTGTGAGAGATTATAGGTATGAAAAAATATAAGTTGTTAGAACAACATATCTAAGTTAGTGTTTGGAAGGTTATTAGTCGAACTACCTCCTAAATAATAGGGAATGCAAAATACTATATACTGTAATGTCTTACATTAATAAAATTATGTTATTGAGATTGAATAAAAAATATTTTGCTTTGCACATTGACCAGTAATGGTGTAAAACCCAATACATTCATTTTTATTGTCATGGCTATGGATTTTTTTTGGTAGAGTAAATTTTAAGACTAAATGTTGTAATAAGTCAATCAAATGTAGGTGGTGCTATTACTGTAATGAAAGCTGGCAATACAATTTCTACATTGTTTGTAAAAAATAATGTTGGCATTTAATTAGCTTCTAATATTAAATTTTCATTTCAGTAGTAGCTTTGTAATCGCTATCTTCTACCAAAACTCATTATCAAACTTCATGTCCCTTATATGTTAATACACTTTTCAGTTGCATTATCTTTTTATGGCCAATTAAGGGCATCTATATTTTAATTTTATTTAAATTTCAACATTTAATTATAATTTTAAAGAATATCGCATGTATAGCTTCTTTAGATTTTTTCTTCATTTTTTTATTTTTACAACTTTGTTGTTTCTGAATGCCCTTTGACATAGTAACAATGCATATGAAAATTTATTGAAAGAGTAACAGGTTATACATATTTATATGAGCTGATTTAATGAGAAAGCATGATTATTAGTAAGTGCTTATTTGTTCTCAATTTTATGTTAGATTGTGCATTTTTTCTTTCTTCATTCTCTCTACCTCTGGTCTCCCATTTGATATCTCAATGTTCATATTTTTCTTGCAATTTATGGAGATCAAATCACTCCATCCATGTAAGTTCAAAGTTTAAATATTAATTGAGTGGAATTTGAACTAGGGTTGTTAATGTATAGATGTATCTACTTAACCATTACAACTTTGGGATGCAAGTTCAATATTTACTATAGAAAATTTGTCATTGTCAATGGTAGAAAAAAGGCGATTAAATTTTATTTATAATGATCTAAATTAAGAGTTCAATTTATCTTATGATAATGTTATATTTTAATTATGATATTGAGATTTGCCATATTTTTTTAATGATTAATGATATTTTTTAATTATTAGTGAATATGAAAATAGAAATAAAATATCCTTGAATTTGTAGACAATAGCCTAACATTAAACAATAAAATCCATATGAATGTATACAAATTGATTCAATTTGATTCTAATTCCATGAATATAAAACCATAAAATGATCGAAATGTGCCCCGGGAAAATGGGTTGGAATAGTTCTCTAGTCACCAAGATGAAGAGTCCTTCCAAGAATATTTTGGAAGCATGCCGAAAATTGTGAAGATGGTTATGAAGAATGGTATTCAAATCTATCCATTTACAAATGATAAATTAGATGAAATTAAAATCCCAAATGGAAGGAAGACATGTTGTACATACCTTAGAATCTTTGTTAGTCTCTAACGAGCATAATATTTTTATCACATACAATGGTGAAATGTTAAGTGTGAGTTATTTCTCTCTTCATCACCATTATTTGTTTTCACATTTTTCTCTAATTTCTTTTGCATGTGTCTTCAATAAATACATTAATGTAAAGAACCATAATGTCAAAATGCAACGAACAAACTAGATGCACCATATAAATAGGTATCAATGTACTTAACTATTTATTAAGGTTATTAAGATTGTAATTGTTGAATTAAAGGTGTAGGAATATCCATTTTAAACTATAAATTTTAACACTCTTTTTTATTATGCAATGGGTACAAGTATTTAATATCTGTGTTAGAATAAACATGAATGATAAAATAAATATGATAATTATGTTATAGATGCCATGACAGCGTAGCATAAATATTACATTAGTTTCTAGACTATTCAAGGATTCTCGAATACTACAAAGATAACATCGATCACACCATTATTGGGGGACAGTTATAGGGACAGTCGATTATGTATTTTTCCAGACCCTCGATTGGGGATATATATATATATATCTGTTCAGGTCTATTTTTTAATGAATAAAATATCTGGAGTCTTCCTTTATAACAATTTATGGTATCAGAGCCAACAGAAAGAAGGTCTGCGCAGAAAGACGGCTAGGAAAGTCCAGCAAATACGTATCGATGTACAACATAATTACCTGGGACGTGCACGGCAAAGCCTACTACAATAGCAAAATCACGTAGCTGCTCTAGATCGTGGAAATCTACAGCGAAGACGTAGAAGACTATTTCGATTGGTGGAGTGAGCGAAGAGCCAGCATGGAAGTCTGTTGAGCCCATAACAGTAACGTGGAAATAGCAGTTGAAAGACTGACCACGAGGTAGCAGAAGTCTAGAAACGTAGAAGAAATCGATCCTTGTCTTCATCAAGGTACAGCGTAAAATCAAAATCAAGAACATTATAAGAGAGTTAATTGTGTGTAATTTGTTTCAATAAGTTTATGGTAACAGTTTTATTGAGCAATCTGCACCAATAAGCCGAGCCTATCCACAGACTCGAGTCTCCATTTTACACTACGCCTATTTTTTCAAGGATCACACCCAAAGTAAATGTGAACGAGTCAGCGGAGTTGTCCAAGACGCGATAGTGGAAGAAGATTGGAGCAAAAATCTTGAACAAGGTACACTAGTTTTTATATAAATACTGTTTTGCTTTTGAAACATTGCAAAAGTAAAGTTAAAACCAAATATGTTTGCTCCAAAATTATTTTTATCGAACGTCCAACTTCTTAAAGGGCCAAATTATGTTGCTTGGAAAACAAATATGTATACAATCCTTTAGTTCAAAGGATTATGGGGCATTGTCATAGTGGATGTACAAGTTCCCAGTGATCGCGATGCACTCATGAAATATAAATAGGCTAATGCTAAGGCCTTAATGCTGATTATGCTAAGTGTTATCAATAATGTGTAGCCACATATCAGGGACATTGATTATGAAAAGACAGCATGGGACAAATTAATAACTATATATGAGGCAAAAAATCAGATGAAGATCCTCCATCTACAGTAGAAATTTCATACACTCACTATGGAGTCTGATGAAATAGTTGAGAAATTTTTACATCGAGTAGCTCAGCTACGAACAAAGTTATTAGCTCTCGGTGAAATGGTAGATGACCAAACATTGGTCCCGATCACCTTGCGAGCACTCCCCTCCCAATTCAGAGTGTCCATCATGACATTGAATGTCTCTAAATAAAAAGTGTCATTTGAAGAGCTCGTGAACCTATTGCAGCAGGAAGAAGACATCAATTTAGCATAAGATGAGTTTCAAGATAAAGTTCTTAACATGAAGGAACAACGAGGTTAGAAATTGTGCAAGGGACCTCTAGAAAATAAACCAAAGAAATAGCAACAACAACAATTGTCTCGTCAACAATCACAGAAGTCGAAGAGGTGGTGTCACATTTGTCGCACCAACACTCAAGACATAGAAAACCGTTGATATACTAATTGAAAGAAAGGATCTACCAGCAAGCAAAGCACATCAGGGCAAAAAGATACTCAGAAATCAAAAAGACAATCCCATGAGTGGAAGTAGAAGGGACATCTCACTACCCAAGAAGATGATGAATTTGATGAAGTAACAATTGATGAAGACAAAAACATAGTACTAGTCTCTCAGATCTCGCAACCCATGAAGAATATCTGGTTGATTGACTTAGGTATCACTAAACACATGACATGTGACATGAAATTGTTTGATTTGCTGACAGACCAAACATCCAGAGATTGGGTTAGGATTGCTGACAATAAAGAGTATGTCGCAGTAAGAAGAGGTCAAGTTACCATTCCCTTCATAACATGAAAATGTACACTTATAGAGTTACTATATATTCTTGGATTGACATCCAATCTCTTATCAGTCAGTCAGCTTTTGAATCATCAAGTGAAGGTGGAGTTTCTTGTCAAAAATGGCATCAAAACTTACTTAATATCACGAAAAGGTAAAGTTCTTTCTAAGGCTTTTTTGAAAGATAAATTATTTTCTTTAGATGTTATCTCATCTTCTACAGTAGATCTATCTACCTCAATAGTAGAATCCACTGCCCTCTGGCACTACCATTATGGTCATCTATTAGCGAGATCTTTATACTAGTTATGTTTTAAAGGGATGGTACATGGACTTCCCAAGTTATCTAGTTCCTTACCCATTTTCCTTAGATGCCTTACAAGTAAACAACACAGGGATCCATTCAAAGAAATCATCTTTCATGCAAAGAAACATTTGGAGGTTATTCATATTGATTTGAATGGCCCACTACCTGCTTCGTTCTTAGGATACAAGTACTTCATACTATTCATGGATGATTACTCCCAAAAGATGTGGGTATTCTTCTTTAAAAATAAGAGTGAAGCCCTCCATCATTTTTAAGTCTTCTATCAACATGTTGTGTAGGAGACCGGACAACCTCTACTTCACCTCTGCTCAGATCGATAGGGGGAGTTCACATCATAGAAATTATTAGCATTCTTAAACTCGCAAGGAATAAAATAGAATTCGACTGCTCCCTATACGCCCTAATAGAATGGCATTATTGAGTGACACAATTGTATAATGATAGAAATGGCTCGCTACATGCTATCAACATCAAAGCTAGAGAAACACTATTGGGCAAAAGTAGTCCATATAATCGTTTATCTTCTCAATAGGGCGCCAACAAAAATTTTAAAGGATAAAACACCAAAAGAGGTATGGAGTGGTAAAATCCATCTATTTCTAATTTATGAGTATTTAGTTTCACAACACATATACATGCACCAACTCAAAATAGGAAGAAACTCAAGTCCAAAACACTCTTGTGCATCCTATTGGGCTATAACACTACCTCAAAGGCATATCATCTTAAGGATCTTGAATCAAGGAAATTCTATGAAAGCAGAGATGTGGTTTTTGATGAGTCATCTTTTGACTTAGTGATGCAGAATGGTGAATCAATACCAACGAACTCTCACCAATTACTCCCTGAGTTAGATAATGAGGAGACTTCTCTCTAGGAAGAAGAGCTACAAGGGGAGTTGTATGTTGATCTTGGAGAATTAGAACATCCAACAAGTAGTTCTTCACATCAACAAAGTAGTTCATTATAGCAACATCAGAGTTCTCCTCTAAAGTGGGTACTAGGGACCAGCAGAGACTCCCATAGTTCATCCAGAGTCAAAATAAGGAGTCAGACAAGACATGAGGTAAATTTTGCACTCATGAGTACAATAGTTGATAGTTCCAAAATTGATAATGTTTGCGAAGCTTTAAATCAACCACAATGGAAGAAAGCAATGGATGTTGAGTATGACTTACTCATGAAGAATTGAACTTAGGAGTTGGTTGATCTACCTACAAAAAGGAAACCCATAGGCTAAAAATGGACTTTCAAAATAAAATACAAGGTAGATGGATCCATCGACAAACATAATGCATGACTTGTAGAAAAGGGATATGCTCAAAAAGAGGGTATTGACTAAAAAGAGACCTTTCTACCCATTGTGAAGATCAAGACCATCAGAGTTGTTTGCACATTGGTATCACAGAATGGATGGTGACTATAATAGATGGATGTCAAAGTGATTTTCTTAATGGTGATATAAAGGAATAAGTATGCATGACCCAATAGAAAGGATTTGTTGATGAAAAACATACTAAAAAGGTATGTCATCTCATCAAAAAGCTTTATGGACTGAAACAAGCTCCTAGGGCATGGTACACCAAAATAGATTATCACCTTTTACAACATGGTTTTAGTCATAGCCCCTTAGATTTTAACTTGTACATAAAGAAGGTAGGAATGGATATTGTCATTCTTGTTCTATATGTGGATGATCTTGTGATCACTAGAAGTTTAGAATATCTAGTTGATATTGTGAAGAATCACCTCAAAGGATCATTTGACATGACTAAATTAGGGCCACTACATTATTTTCTTGTCTTAGAGATATGGTAGAAACCGAATCACATTTTTATCTCCCAATTAAATATGCCAAGACACTCCTGGAAAATTACAGAATGTCAAATTGTAAGCCACTCTCAACAATGATGGAGAAAGGTTTACAACTCTCTCAATTCCAGAATTCACCTCAAGTAAATGCAACTCTTTATAGACAACTCGTTGGGAGTCTCATTGACATGACATACACTACATCGGATATATGTTTTGATGTGAGCTATATCTAAATATTTATACATGAGCTGAACAAATGTCACTGAGTTACAACAAAGCATGTTTTGAGATATATCTGAGGTATACTTGAGTATGGTATGGAATACAAGAAGAATAATCAATTCTTTTTATAGGGATACACCGACTTTGACTACATCAGATTTATTGATGATAGAATGTCAATGTCAGGGTACATATTTCATCTTGAATCTAGACCAATCTCATGGATTAGTAAGAAGTAAATTATTGTTTCTCTCTCATCCACTTAGGTAGAGTATTAGGTCACAAATGGAGTTGTGTGTGAAGAGATATGGTTATGTCAGGTACTAGCTGATATAGGCTATGCTAAAAATAAGCCACCCATCACTCATTGAGATAATCAAGGTGTGCTAAATCTTGTGAAGAATCATGTTTATCATGAAAGAATGAAACACATCGAGGTTGAATGTCACTCCATTCGAGAGCAACTTTTAAACCACCACATCCAGCTCTAGTACTGCCCTACAAATGCACATATAGCAGATATACTCACCAAATCCCTTGGAAAGGTGAAATTTGAACTATTTAGGGAGGGAGTATATTTGTAAAAATAATGTAATAAGGGGGGAATGATAGAGTAGCATAAATATTACATTATTTTCTCAAGTATTTGAGGATTCTCAAATAGTCCAAAAATAACGTTGATCACACTATTATCTGGGGATGGTTATAGAGACAATTGATTATGGATTTTTCTAGACCCTCGATTGGCTGTATCTATAATAGATTAGGTCTATTTTTTAATCAATAAAAAATCTGTGGTCTTCCTTTATAGCATGTCTATTTTAGAGATCAAAAGAAATATTGATCTCGTCCCCACATGTCATGCATTTTTTATGTCAATGGGGCCAAGGCTCATCCCATTTATTGATTATCAGCTCGTGGAGTTGTAGAAAAAAATAAAAGGAGTATTTTCTGATTTTTACTTCGGGGTAGGCACATATCATACTATAAGTTATCAAAAAATTTCTAGCAATATAATAAGGGGCATTCTCTGATTTTTACTTAGGGATAGACACATATCATACTATAATTTATCTAAGTATTTCTAACAATTATAATTATTTTTGAGTGATGTGTTTAAATCATTTCCATTATAGTTTTAGAAGTAGGGGACTTAATTCAAAAGTCTATAGCTTGATTTTTTAATGCATTTCTATTAAAATACATTATTTTTTAATAATGCCACAAAAAGCGAATACTAAGTGGAGTATGATCTAAGAATAAATTGTGTAGAAAACATTATGGGTGATTTATATGTAATTCACAACAACTAACTATCATTTGTATTAAACCTATCCTTACAAAATACAAATTCTTGTTATTTTCTAATTCTTATTTTGCACTTTTCTAAATTTTGTATGTTAGTTATATATTCAACGTTAATTAAATTTAAAATTTTCTCTTAGCAATACATATTAAAGCAACACCATGACACACATTTAATTTAGAAGTTTTATTCTTTCTAAAAATTTCTTTCTGTCTTCTTTCAGTTGGGAATTAGGAACTCTATTTTATGTAAAAGTTTCATTTTAATCTATAAATTATATATTTATAGGAGTTCCCTTTGTCTTCTTATTGTTGAAATTATGCTCCTTAGATCAGGAGCAGGAGTGTTCCTCCTTATCATTAGGACAAATATAAAAGTTGTTAAAAATATAAAGGAAATTATATATAAATCAATGTCCGATACAGAAAAAGGTCAAATTATTAATTGCCACTTTGTTTTGTTGTATGACAATTTGTTTATTTAGTCTAGACAGAGAGTCATTTTATAAATTGATGTAACTATAATGATGGTTGAAACTCGAAATCATAATTGAAACGGAATACATCGACTCTATCTTTGTTATCCAAACTGGTAACACTAGTAATTATTTCGTGTGGAGAGCATTGAAATAAAAAATAGAGTAGGGCTTGTTGGAATTAGAAGGTATCTCAATGCCTGAGAATCCTTTATATTGTCCCTCAATGCTAGCAACGCACATGCCAGCAATCTCTTTTAGGAGTTGGCTCTGCTGGTTCTTCTGTTAAGCAACAAATTCAGCCATGCCCATCAACTGAACAAAGAATTACTTATATCAAATGCTATCAAAATTAACTTGCTAAACAAACCACCTCAAACTTAAATATGCACCTTAGCTACCAAAATTTTGTTATCTTGTATAAGGATATCAGTTGAATGGGATTTCAAAATACACACGAAAAGTATATCTGATTTCCCAAAAGCTGTATTGTGACTATCCCTGTTCAAATCAGACAATTAGAAGCTGTAACTTAATAAATCAAATTGAAGCAAATTTTTACCAACTTTTTAATAAACTTGGTTCTCTACCTGAATCCCACCACTTGTAAAAATTCTGTATCAATTTGTCAAAATTGAAAAATAAAGTAAAAAGATTAATAATGCATGAAATTATATTACACTGGAGCAAAAATCATAATTCCTACAAAAATAATGTGAAATAAGTGGCATTCACCCCTATTTCTTCCTTCACTTCTCTTATAGCTCCATTATTAATGCCTTCCCCGTATAAAACAAATCGACCATACATTAGTGGTCATCTTGTACTTGCTTGTAAAATGCAATGTGATATGGTTTTTAAAACAATGTTTGATAGATAAAAAAAATGTACCTGTTTAATCCATCCACTGCCCATCTTCCACAACCCTAAATCCTTTTAAGGTCCATGCTTTTCCTGAACTACTAGCACCTACATTGATAATGTTATGTATCAGTTTTATCATTTCAACAACAACAATCTGACATGGTCAAGTTGCTATGGACATGCAGAAAGAAATTAGTAAAAATATCCCAGGGCCCATCCTATGTATAAGTACATTTGGACAAAATAACATAAATGCCATTGTCATATATGTTTAATATCACAGTTACCTCTCCTTCATCGTTGAACACAAAAGCCGCAATTCCCACATGATGCGAAGCATTAGTAGTGATTGTAGAATGAGTTTGAGGGATCCAATATTCTAAAATCACATACGAAGGCTTTGCATGGTGGTAAAAAAATCCCTCCTACAAATAACCACACAATATATGAATTATGTTACAGCTTATGGCCATGCATCCCAACAACAAAGGGTTTAAAACCTAAAAATATAAATAAAAAGAAAAATGTAAAAGTAGTTTTTCTTTTCTTTGCTCCTCTAGACTAACTACCATGAGACCCCATCATATTAAAAATTGTAGGAATATTCATCAGCATGGTCATAGATGATGAATTTGAGAATGTGTGACCTCAATTTCAATAGGAACTAGTTTACCCTATTCAATGGGTACTTTAATCCACTTTTCCTTCTTCCCCTGCATAACAAACAATTATGAATTAGAATGTAATGTTTTAAGGTACTAGCTACTAAAGGATTTGTGTTTAGGGTTAAGAAGTAGTAACACTAACTTGGAGTGTCAATTGGGATAGTGATGCCTTGAGTGAAGATATGAAATGAGAAACATCATTGTGAATATTCTCATTCTCAATCTCAACAATGACACTGTCATATCTAACTTTGTGGGTTTTCAGCAATTCAGGTATTTCTTGTGCAGAGGAATCGTTCAAAACTATTTGTGTAGCCAAAACCTCCGTACTTGGAAATGCCATTAAGTTGTGTAAACATTAACCTATTTCAATACATTTTAAGTTCCATGAAGGAATTATATATATAAACTAAAACTAGTCCATGAAGCAACGCATGCCTTTTGAGAAAGATTCACTTCAGCTTCATTTTGGGCAAAAATAGGTTAAGTCATCCAAGTGGTGTAGAAGTTTTATGTATTCAAGAAGGGTGATATATATATATATATATATATATATATATATATATATATATATATATATTGGAATGTAGAGAGATGTGGTCATAGTGAGAAGAAGAAAGCATGGTGGCTTCTCGGTAGTGAGAAGAATGCTTCAAAACAAGTGAAACTCATTAATTAAAAATGACATTTTAGATGATAACATTTACACCTTACATCCCCTTTATTGTAAAAATGTAGCAAAGTGAAATGACTACGATAAATGAAACAAATATGTATGATAAAGTGAAATGACCCACAACCGAGTGTTATGTAGCAAAACAAAAGTGACTTAAGGATTACCACCAAACCAAGGGTAATAAAGAGGGTTATGAAAATCTTGAAACCTTGGTAAATCAAACAACAAGAGGGTTTTAAGGCTCTCGTTACCATAACATGGGGGTTTTGAAGGTTCCCACAACCTCAACATAGTCAAAGATGTTTCAAATTAATAGGATTCAAAGCGCTGCCACCATTGAGTAAGACTTACTACTCTACATAACAAGAATCCCCCATGAATAGAAGGTCTTCTACTGCCTGGGTCTTCTACAAAAACTTTTTGTAGTTGAGACATAGTAAGTGGGATTTTCCTCCCATTGAAACCAACAAGGTGGATTCCTCTACAATCCACTCTACTAAGATGAGATTTAGTTGCAATTCCTATAACCATCCTAAACCAAACCAACTGAAACTAAATAGGGATCTCCATAGCTTTGATCTTTACCATATTTTTTGCCCTTCTTTTTCATTCCCTCATGCATAAAGAGTGAAAGCATGTCTAATTGAAACTAAACCCCTCAAGAAGACTTCATCCCTATTAAATTTGATTCCATAAAATCTTATGATAAATACTAGGAATCATGGATCTTATATCCAAGTATGAGATTCAAAAATACAAATCCCATCAACAGGACTTCCATGAGACTTACACTACAAAAAGAAGAGTCTGCTAGGGGAAAAAGATCTTTGCCACTTGAGACTTCCGCACAATATTTACACATTCGATACACATCAAGTGGGATTTTCCTCCCATTATATCCATTAACGGCTAATTTTTGCCAAGGATGTAACTATCTCATCCTCAACATTCTGACCTTAGCTTGAAACATCATAGGGTTTTCTATCTAAATATAAGTAATATTCTTGAAATCTTGGGAAAACCCCATAACCCAAAAGAGGCAAGGGTGTGATCCTCTATCATCTAATCTGGTAAGAAATTTTTTGATTTGGTTCCTATATCCACCATGATCAAAACCAAGTGAGATTGTAAATAGTCCCTTGTATATCTGGTCTTCCACAACATTTTTGCCCATCCTTCGCAAACCTTTTGTGTAGTAGGCAACCATATAAAATAACTCAAGAAAAGCACTGATCATGAATAGGGATCATAATTCTTAGATAAGACTTCATAAAGCTTTGTGAGGAGTCCTCTATCTTCCTCATTATTATTTAATCCTAAAACTTTAAAACCCACCAGTCAATGCAATTTGTTTAGAAACACTATAGTGATGGGCCTTGTAGACTTCATGATTTTGTTAGGAAAATTCATTCATGTTCTATTTTTCTCATTTAAAATGAAATTCAAAATGTTGAAGTTCTTCCACCCCTTCAACTCCTGAAGCTTTTTCAAGACTAGGTTCTCATACCAAAAACACCAAGTAGATTCACTGCCTACCTAAGTAGGGGCTCTTGAAGAAACCCAACAAGTGATGTTAGCAACTTCTACTCTATTTTTATTTTCTAAATTACACCCAAAAAATTCTTTTTGATAGTTTATAGATTTGGTTCTTTCCCACCAAGCTTGCCATTTAGACTAATAAGGGATGTCCCTAATGGCAAAGATAACCCCTAATCCACCCAGAGATGGGTGATCTTCATCTCCTCCTTACCTGTGTTTTCCTTCGCACTCTATCCTATTGGAAGAGGTATCCTTCCACTCCTTCTACTCCCATCCATGTCAAAATTGGTGTTCTAGTTTTCTCACTCAAATTGAAATTCAAAATGCTAAAGGTCTTTAACATTGAATTTCTCTCACCTAGCTTGCCATTCAAAATTATGGGGGATGTTAGTGGTGGCATTGACAACTACCAATCCACTAAGATATGAAATATCTTTGTCTCCTCTTTTTACTTGTTTTCCTTCTCATCCATGTCCTAATGGAAGAATCCTCCTTTCTCTCCTTTTGCTCATGTTCATGTCTAAAATGGTGTTTTGATTTTCCCTCTCAATTTGAGATTCAAAATGTTGAAGGTCTTTCAGTCTGAATCTCTCCCACCTAGCTTGTCACTCAAACTTATGGGGGATGTCGTTGATGGCATACACAACCCCCAGTCTGCCTAGATCTAGGTCATCTTCATTTCCTTCTTGCCCTTGATTTCCTTCACACCTAGATCCTACATGAATATTTTCATTAAAATGTCTCATACAAATAAAAAATGGAATATTATTTTGAATGAGTTAGAGGTGGATCTATTCCTTCATATTTGTATTTTACAAACTCTTTCCATGTTTGTCCCAATCTAGGAATAAACTAATTGAATTTATCTCTACTATGAAAATTTTGTATGCACAATGTCGATGGATTCCCTAAAAATTAATGTCTTATAATACTAAAGGTATATAGTTGAACATATTTGTATCTCATTCTAGGTGGTTTTATACAAGGTTGTAGGAGTGCAAGAGGAAATGGTGGTGGAGATAATGATGTGTGTGATGAAATATTATTCTGAATAGGATCGTCATCATGATTCACATACACTAATTATGTGACATAACATAATTATTAGTTCAATTTTTTTTTAAAAATCATATACAATTAATTAGAAAATTACCTTCTAATTTTATAAATTTAGAAAAAGAAAATATACTACAAAATGAATAACATTTTACTTAACATAAAAACCCATTACATTATATTATTTTCAAAATACTATAGAAAAATAGATTAATTTCAAAATTGGGATTTTAAAAACTAATATATCTATTGATCACATTGTCGAGTACTTTTTTTCTCGTTTTAGTTGGTGTTTCTCTCCATTTAAATTGATAGTCAATAATAAACTATTTCCCAAGTTTTATATTTAAATTTAATTCTACCATGACATCATGAGGTAAAATTTTAGGTATGTCACCCTCTTTATCATTAGCATAATCTATGTAGATTAATAATTAGGAGATTCATAATTATTACACCAATGACTATTATTATAAGAACCAAAAATATTATTAATTGCATAAAGACATATATAAATTTATAAATGATCATGTATACATTGGGATTCATTTAAATTTGTATGAATATTTAACCCCATTGTGTTAGAATTAGAACACATGCCATAATTGACATTCTAAACATGTCACCACAAAAAATCAAGTTGTGAAATTTTTTACTAGGCTGTAAGAATGTAATATCAACACTTTTGAGTCCTTTTATGACAATGAGTTAAATTATGACTCGTCACAAACCATATCTTGACTTCTTATATCTTTTGTGTCTTAGGATCCATGATACAATAAGCTTTTGAGGTAGTACTACACCCTAATAGAAATCACTATAGTGTATTCGGTTTGATCTTCCTCCTCTTTTTAGCAGGGACATGCATATAATATGTATAAAAAAATATTATAAGATGAAAGATCGAAGGTTTATGACCAATCCATACATCTTCTAGTGTCTTGTCTTGTAATATCCTTGTAGGTGCCCTATTAAGAAGATATAAGGCTATCTAAATTATTTTTGTCTAGAATGGTACCTCTAAATTCATAGTGGAAAGCATGAAATGAGCAATATCCATTACTGAATGATTATTTCACTCTACTATTCCTTTTTTCTAGGACATATAGGGAGAATTCAGGTGCAATTTAATGCTATGTTGCTTCAATAATTCCAAGAATTACATTAATGTGAATTCTCCCCAATCTGAGTGGAGGAGTTGAAGAGGCCTCCCTAGCTGGGTGATAACATGCTAGTAGAAGACCTTAAAATGTGTAATGGATTTAATCTTCTTCTTGAGAAAGAACACCCATGGCTTGTGAGAGATATCATCAACAAAAAACATAAAGTACATGAATCCTTGGAAATAAGTAGGTAGGGGCCCGCATAGATCACTATATACCACATCAAGATGATCCTTGGATTGTGAGGAAATTAGCTCAAATGGAACCCTATGTTATTTATTGGTAAGGCATACATGGCATATAAACAAAGAATGAGATATCTAAGGAAGTCCATGGACCATGGCCTTAGACCTAAGTTGGTACAAAAACCAACATAAAGGTGCCCATATCGATAATGCCATAGTGTAGTAGATTATACCATAGAGGTAGAGAGAATAAAATCATAAAATGAAAATGCATCTAGGGAGAATAATTGATCATTCAAAAAATCTCTAGTAATGACCTTACCTTCCTATGAGAGGAGACCTAATTTTTTTCCATTCTTGACCATGAACTCTACCTTAAACTTATGATTCAAGATCTGACTTATAGATAAGATATTTTTTTATCAAGCTAAGGACATACATTAACTTTGTAAGAGTATAGGTTTGCAT
>JARHVA010004911.1:1157500-1207500 GCA_037957365.1 Torreya grandis | reverse complement strand
TAAGATATTTATAACGCCGAACAACAAAACTTGTGCCAACACTAGTAGCCATAGGTCTAATATTGAGTAATGAAGATTGCAACAATGAGGTGAATCCAAATTTATACAAGAGAATGGTTGTAAGTATATTTTACTTGATAACATCTAGGTATAATATAAATGATGTATTAACTCTAATTTATAGATTCAAGTAGACATGTAAGGATACACACTAGTAAGCAGGTAATAGAATCTTGAGATATGTCAATAACAATAAAAATAATGACATCTCCTATATTGCATCAAATGAATTTGAATTCATTGGCTATACAAAAAATTATTTTAAAAGTAGTGTAGATGATAGGAAGATAACATTAGGATGTTTTTCACAAGGGTTTATTAGCCATTTCATGGACATCCAAAAAAAAAAACCAGTAATTTCACTCTGCACAGGTGACACTGAGTATAAAGCAATAAATATAGGTGCATGTTAGGATATTTTGCTTAGGATAATATTAACTAACTTTAATGAGGAATAAGGAGATGATAAAATAATGTATTGTGATGATATATCCTCAATATCCTTGGTAAATAATCTGATTAACCATAGATGGAGTAAGCATGTTCATATCCATTATCATTTCATAAGATAACAAATCGAGAATGGAGAAATAAATCTAGAATTTTAGAGGTCAAAAGAGTATCACAAAAACCTTATTAAATTAGAACTTTGAACACCTAATAAATAATTTTAGAATTATATATGCTAGGTCAGCTGGTGGTAAAAATTTAAGGGGAGTGTTGGAAAAAAAATAATTCCTTCCACCAACTCTACCATTGACACTCTACCACTAACTGTCTTTAATGAACAAGAACATTATCTAGTCAAGAAAATGATAATTTGGTTAGAATAACATGTTCAACCATAACTGCTATAGATGCATGCCAAGGTATTTTGTGTAACCCATAATTAATTAAACATTCTTTGATTGTTTGTAAATCAAAAAAGTCTTTTTCTACAATTTGTGACCTACCAAAAACCTCTATATAATAGAGGCATATGTAATTAGTTTATGCAAAAAAATAAAAATAAAAAGGCTATTTTTTTGGTTTGTGAATGCCATAACATTTTGAGCATTTTTTTATTTAATCTTGTAGCATTTGCATTTTTTTGCCTGTCCCCACACCAACACTTGATGCACATCCTCTTGGATGAATCTATGGTCATCCTTTAGACACATGTTTAAGGAAGAATGCATGTTTATAGCAAATAAATAAAAAATAGTGAAACTTACTCCCAATCCACATCTCCATTAAACTTTCTCTCACTCAATGCACATTTTCCTAAAATGCATTACAATTACCCTAGTCTAGTTTAATCTAGATTATATAACAATTACCAGTTCCAAATATATAGGTCCATATATACCCATGGTATAGTATATGAACATTCTCTTGAATGCATATGAAATCTCATGGTAGCTATCATACACTTTTAGGTCCAGCTTTCTCAAATAGTTTTTTTTTTTTTTTTTTTCGACATAGTAATCAAAGTATTTTCTTTCCTTTAAATATCCAATTGTTAGCCAAGATATTCATTGATCCCTACACAAAAAATAATCAATATTTTTATGTTTTTACTAGAATTAAAACTTGCCATGTTGACACAAATTAACAAACACGTACCCAAAAATATAATTAAATAAATCAATAAAATTAAAAATTAAATAAATGATTACAAAAACTTCTATTAAACACATGAATTATGTCCTACCTTTTTATATCTCTATTACATGTTATAAATCTTGGTCAAATTGTTAAAATTTCTTCCATCTACCAACTAACCCTAATGTCATAACATTAGGCACTTTTATCTTGCTTCAAAATTTTGTGTCATAACATTACATTTATTATCACTATAGTATATAATTAATTATATAAATATAGTATATTAATTATAATATATTAATAATAATTATGAATATATTAAGTTGAGATGTATGCATAATTGGTAATAATTAGATGTTTTCTTCAAAGTATTTAAAGGTTTTTTTCTTATTATTGATATTTCTTGGATTGACAAACTAATAGTAATGGTGTTATGTTACTTAGGATTATATATATATATATATATATATATATATATATATATATATATATATATATATATATATATATATATATATATATATAATTTCATTAAATATTATATAAAAAAGGATTATAGAATTCTTCATTTTCATATATTTTAAGTTGTTCTAATTTTTATACATAGATGAAATTGAATAGATTTGAAATGTATGTTTTGTTGGATTAATTTTATTAATTCTTTTGAAGGGAAGGATAAAGGATAAGAACAAAAAAAAATCAATATGTATTTTGGCCGATGTGGTTGAATGATGTTGGGAAGTAGTTATAATGTAAAATGACATTATTCATTAAAATTTTATCGATACTTTCAGATATTATGACACATATTTAACTTTCTTATTAAAAACACATAGTAGTTCTAATATAGATGTGTGACAAATATTGAGATTGGATGAATTCTTTAATACTCTGTGTTATCTATATTTTCCTTAGTTTTAATTTGATTTGATATATCCCTACATTTTAGACCCTCTTTTATGTGTATTTTTGGTTTCATTCTTGGGCGTTTTTACTCATTGAGAAATTGTTTGAGTGTTCAAAGTGTTGTTTACATTATTGTTGTCTGTGTTAAATTCAGTAGAGCTAAACTTATGCCTCTTATTGGAGTTAATTATTGATACTTGCATCTCTAGACTATTAGACTTTTCATTTTGTAATAAATTGATTGAGTAGGCCAAGCATGGTATAATATTCATTCATTTTTATTGTCATGGCTATGGATTTTTTTTGGTAGAGGCACCTTTAAGACTAAATGTTGTAATAAGTCAATCAAATGCAACAGGTGATATTAATGTAGTGAAAACTAACAATATAATTTCTACATTGTTTACAAAAATTTTCTTTTGGCATTTTAGTAGCCTCTAGTATTAAATTTTTATTTCAGTACTGGCTTTGTAATCATTATCCTTTGCCTTAATTCATAGTCAAACTTCATGTTCTTTATATGTTAATACAATTTTTAGTTGCATTATCTTTTTATGGTCAATTTCGGACATCTATAATTCAATTATATTTAATTTTCACCATTGAATTGTAATTTTAAGGAATATCACATGTATAACTTCTTTAGAGTTTTGCTCCATTTTCTTATTTTTGGGACTTTGTTCTTTTAGAATGCTCTTTGACATAGTAAAAATTCATATGAAAATTTATTACAAGAGAAGGAGGTTATTCATATTTATATGAGATGATTTAATGAGCAAGCATGATTACTAGTAAGTGCTTATTGCTTCTCAATTGTATGTTAGATGGTGCATTTTTGCTTTCTTCAATCTCTCTACCTCTAGTCTTCCATTTGGTATCTCGATGTTCATATTTTTTAAGAAATTTATAGAGACCAAATCATTGTATCCATGTAAGTTCAATGTATAAAAATTAATTGACTAGAATTTGATCTAGGGTTGCTAATGTATTGATGTATCTACTTAACCATTACTCTACAAATTGGGGTTACATGTTCAATACTTACTGCAAAAAATTTGTCAATATCAATGGTGGAAAAAGAGGTGATCAAATTTTATTTATAGTGATCTAAATTAGGAATTCAATTTTTCTTATGGTAATGTTGTATTATAATTATGATATTGAGGTTTGCCATATTTTTTTAATGATTAATGATAGTTTTTTAATAATTAATGAATATTAAAATGGAAATAAAATATCTTTTTATTTGTAGACAATAGCCTAAAATTAAACAATGATATCCATATGAATGTATGGAAATCATTTCAATTTGATTCTAATTCCATGAATATAAAATTATATAGTGATCGAAATGTGCCTCAAGAAAATGGGCTGGAATAGTATTCTAGTCACCAAGATGAATAGTCCTTCCAAAAATATTTTGGAAGCATGTTGAAAGTTGTGAAGATGGTTGTGAAGAACAGTATTCAAATTTATCCATTTACAAATGATAAATTAGATGAAATTAAAATCCCAAGTGGAAGCAAGACATGTTGTACATACCTTGGAATCTTTGTTAGTCTCTATCAAGCATAATATTTTTATCACACACAATGGTGTAATGGTAAGTGTGAGTTATTTCTCTCTTCATCACCATTATTTGTTTTCACATTTTTCTCTAATTTCTTTTGCATGTGTCTTCAATATATACATTAATGTAAAGAACCATAATGTCAAAATGCCACGAATAAATTAGATGCACCACATAGATAGGTATCAATGTACTTAACTATTTATTAAGGTTGTAATTGTTGAATTAAAGGTGTAGCAATATCCATTTTAAACTATAAATTTTAACTACTCTTTTTTAATTATGCAATGGGTACAAGTATTTAATATTTGTGTTAGAATAGATATGAATGATAAAATAAATATGATCATTATGTTACTCATGCCAGCTTTAGAGCTTACAATAAATATTGTTCCCGTCCCCACATGTCGTGCATTGTTTATGTCGATGAGCCCAAGGCTCATCTGATTTATTGATTATCAGCTTGTAAGGTTGTAAAAAAAAATAAAATGAGTATTTTTTAATTTTTACTCAGGGGTAGGCACATATTATACTATAAGTTATCTAACCATTTCTAGCAATAGAATAACGGACTTTATCTTATTTTTACTAATGGATAGACACATATTATACTATAGTTTATCTATGTATTTATAACAATTATAATTGTTTTTGAATGATATGTTCAAATTATTTCCATTATATTTTTAGAAGTAGGGGACTTTATTCGAAAGTCTCTAACTTGATTTTTTTATGCACTTTTATTAAAATACATCATTTTTTAATAATGCCACAAAAAGCGAATACTAAATGTAGTATGATTTAAGAATAAATTGTGTAGAAAAAATTATAAGTGTTTTATATGACATTCACAAGAACTAACTATCATTTGTATTAAACTTTTCCCTACAAAATAAAAATTCTTGTTATTTTTTCATTCTTATTTTACACTTTTTTAAAGTTTGTATGTTACTTATATATCTAACTTTAATGAAATTTAAAAATTTCTCCTAACAATACATATTAAAGCCACACCATAACATGCATTAATTTGAGAATTTTAATTCAATCTAAAAAGTTCTTTCTATCTTCTTTCAGTTAGGAATTATGAATTCTATTTTATGTAGAAGTTTCATTCTAATCTATAAAATATATATTTATAGTTCTTATGGTCGCAATTATGCTCCTTAGAGCAGGTGCAACAGTGCTCTTCCTTATCATTAGGACAAATATAAAAGTAGTTAAAAATATAAAGGAAATTATATATAAATCAATGTCTGATACAGAAACAGGTCAAATTATTAATTGCCACATTGTTTTGCTGTATGCCAATTTGTTTGTATAGTCTAGATAGAGATTCATTTAATAAATTGATGTAACAATAATCATGGTTGAAACTCGAAATCATAATTGAAACGGAATACATCGACTCTATCTTTTTTATCAGAACTGGTAACACTAGGAATGATTCGGTGTGGAATAAAAAACAGAGTAGGGCTTGTTGGAATTGGAAGGTATCTCAATCCCTGAGAATCCTTTGTTATCTTCCATTGAGCAACAAATTCAACCATGCCCATCCACTGAACAAACAATTACTTATATCAAACGATATCGAAATTACCCTGCTAAACAAACCACCTTAAACAACAAAGGGTTTCCCGACTAACAAACATGAGACCCCATCATATTAAAAATGGCAGGAATCTTCATCAGCTTGGTGATAGACGATGAATTTGAGAAAGTGTGACCTCAATTGCAGGAATCTTCATCAGATTGGCCTGTTCGATGGGCACTTTAATCCACGCTCCTTTCTTCCCCTGCATAGCAAACAATTATGAATTAGAATTTAATATTTTAAGGTACCAGCTGCTAAAGGATATTATTTATCCTGAGCCAACGGATTTGTATTTAGGGTTAAGAAGCATAGCACTGACTTGGTGTGTCCACTGAGATAGCGATGCCTTGAGTGAAGATGCAAAATGAGGAACATCATTGTGAATATTCTCATTCTCAATCTCAACGACGACACCATCATATCTGTCTTCATGGGCTTTCAGCAATTCAGGTATTTCTTGTGCAGAGGACTCGTTCAAAACTGGTTTAGTAGCCGAAACCTCCTTACATGGAAATGCCATTGGGTTGTGTGAACAGGAACCTGTTTCAATACATTTTAAGTTACAACAAGGAAGTATATATATAAATCAAAACGAAACTACTCATGTTTTTATCAAATCCTCAGACGCATCGGCATTGATAACTCAACCTACCGATACAATATTAACTATATATTTTTTATTTTATTAAATTGAAATTTCTAAACTGATCTTTTCAACATGACATGAATTAAATGAATATTAACTGTAAGACGTTATAAAACAGATAAATGTTTGCAAATAAATATTTGTGTTTGAAAACTTAATTAATATTTTAAATGTTTTTTTCTCAGTAAAGATTAATATCTATAATGATATTAATTTCAATACTGTATTATTGCATTGCCAATGATTTGTATTATATATAATTATTAAAGAGATATGAGTCAAAATCAGTAATCTTCCATATTATATATATTTCTAGATAATCATTATTGTTCCCATTTTTCTTAACTTTAAAAAGAAAATATAAACATAAAATATATTATATATACTCTAATTTTTTATTTTTTTATTTACAAAATATATCTTATTTAAATGATAAATAATAATTTGTATGAATGCAAGGAAGACTCTGATTATGAGGTTTACCATTACAACATTTGTCCCAATACTCAAGCTTAATTTTAATATAAATTCATCAAAACCAAGAGTTTTGGAAGTTAAAATATGGAAATATACTTTGAAAATTTTGGGTCAAAACCCACGTACTAAATTTGATATTATAATTTTGATATAAAACTAAATGTCAAAAATTTAAACTTAAATTTATGGAAATTACGATTGCATCAATTGCTTATTAAGGGTCAATTTCCATGAGGTGACATTTGTTCCAGCATTAATCTAAAACCTTTCATAGCTAAAGAGATGAATATATAAATCAGGGAATAAAATAATACAGTATCAACATCCACTAATTTAACAATAACTTTTTTGTTTGATTAGCCTGTAAATAACAATGAATTGAAAAGGGTGTACTTAGTGGGAAAATAGGATTCAAACAAACACTTAAGTATCCTGGAAATTGATGCAGGAAGTGGGTAGAGTGTCGTCAATTGGAAATAGGTGTTAAAAACCTCCTTGGACAATCACGTGACACTCTTTGCTAATAACAAACTGTGTTAATGACCTTATATGTTGTGTTATTGACCCTATTTAGATAAAATAGTGAAACTTGGGGCAGACTTTTAGTCTATTTTGGAAAACATATGTGTACATCACTAATACCTAAATCATCATATGTGCTTTGTTTTGATTGGTTTCACTATAAAACCCTAAGCTTTCATACTTGCTAAGATTTTTTATGAACACAAGTGTAAGAAGGGTGGCATTAGTAGGGTAGGTTAGATGTGACCTCAACACCCCATGTGTTTAAGCTTGCCTACATACCAATACCTTGAAAGGGGATCAAGCTTGATGTAGTTTTCCCAATCTAAGAGCTGTTGCAAGTGAGAGTGATGCTAGTACTCCTAAGTATGAATGGTAATTTAAATGCTTTGAGTGTGACTTAAAATCAAATACTTAAGTAAAACTAATCTTTCAGCTTCTATAAATGGATGTATGCAAAAACAAGGGCAAATAAGGATCAATGATCATAATCTGCATAACTACTCTAAGCTTGTTCATGAGAATTACCATATAAGGAATGAATGAATGAGAGTGGTATTTATATAGTGCTCTAATGCTATTTGAGACATGAAATGAGTCTAGGCTAACCTTAGGATGCTTTGGGGAATGGAAAAATATTCAATGGGGGTAGCAAAAGCTAGGAGAAAATATTGTTTCCCCCTTTGATAGTAGCGTACTACACTACAGACCAAAGGGGATGAGCTAATGTTCATGTTTTTGTCACATGTGAGTAAGTGTGACATTCCTAGGAAATATATATATATATATATATATATATATATATATATATATATATATATATATATATATATAGGCATGGGATGAGTCCACATATAATATAAAAAATGGTCAAAAGAGTTCTTAAGATATGTCTAGGGATAAGATAAGGATAAGATGATCTCAAGTGACACTCATTACATTATATGATATTTTAGATGACTACATATACCCTACCTTATTCTAAAAATGTAACAAAGTGAAATGATGATGATAAAGGAAACAAATATGTATCTAGACTTACCTAAGAGGTGAATCCTGTGAATGTATATCTAGGTTTGCAAACTATGCTCCATTGCACATCTTACAAATGAAACATGTATAAATGAGTCCTTACTTTAAAAATAGTAAACTCAAAAAAAAAAAACTATGTAGAGAGAGAGAGAGAGAGAGAGAGAGAGAGAGAGAGAGAGGAACAAATACACCTCACTGTGTATGCGAAACAATGCAAAAACTTGGTGATATTTTGTGTGTAGATGGTGATCAAAGTAGTGAATATATTGGATTAGTTTCATGTCTTTCCCAATCCACATGTGTGGGTGGCTCGATAACCTAAGCAAGCCTTGAGTCCATCATTGAACACCCCTATTTGGTGGATCATAATCTATAAATAACTTATATTAGATTGATGAGTTATCTAACCCTCTCATATGGGTGGCTAAGAATATCAAGTATGTTATGACTCTATCATTGCCTACCCATGTTTAGTAGATGCATATGAAGTTGAGACTATGTAATGTAATTGAAATTGTATAAGATGGCTTTAGGCCATATGTAAATTCTAAAATGTAAAAATCCCTCTAGGCCACTTTGAAATGCCAACCACTACAAATAAAATGAGGCACCTATCTCGTGTGCTCCTAGTGGAAAACTAGTGAAAAATTGGTGAATATGGTGTCTAGAGTATACAACAACAAGAATGACATGGATTTATCATTCCATTTAAGACAATTGGTGCCAAACTAAACATATGGGAACAATGTGCCATGCACATGCCCCCAATTCTAATACTGAGCCTATGGATTCTAAATTGAGTCATAGTAATATGAATATGTGCATATTTGAAAATAAAATGAGGGTGATTGTGCATGATGCTCCTAATATGAGAAAACATGTATAGTCTTATGTAAAAATTGAGTATATACTAAACCTATCTAATAATCTATGATTAAGACTATGCAAATTTGAACTATAACTACAATACCTTTTTGATAATTCTATAATCTTCTATATTTGAGTCTATTAGACAGTAGCATGATCCCTTTTGCTAATAATTTTATGTTTTATATACCATTGTACTTTGTTATTCACCAAATGTGTCATTTTAAAGGAAAAATTAAACTGATCTAGATGTGACTATGTTTCATAATATTTTATT
Source organism: Torreya grandis (assembly GCA_037957365.1). Lineage (NCBI taxonomy): Eukaryota > Viridiplantae > Streptophyta > Pinopsida > Cupressales > Taxaceae > Torreya > Torreya grandis. The sequence goes on along the minus strand of JARHVA010004911.1, from coordinate 1,197,962 downwards.
GAATTGAGCTCTATACTTTATGTTTACGAGTTGAAAACTACGTTCTGAGTGAATTAAGATGAATTGATCTTGATGAAAAACCCTTGTGAATGCCCCTTATTTTGAGGGGAGTTACTAAACCTCTATAATAACTATCCTCAAAAAAAAATCTAAGCATCATTATGTTAGACTGAAAATATATGACATCTATGTGAGAAACCAATATAATGTGTATACATGACATCAAAATGTAGAAATAGTTTGAGCACAAGTAAAAAAACAAGTGATTTATGTTAAATATAACAATCATAAGGTTGTCAAGATGGATATTATGATGTAATCATGTATATGAACAACAAATCTAAGTAGAATTTGAGTAAAATACCAAGAGGATTGGGGTATGATGTCCATCAAGGCACCCAAAGAGGAAGGGGAGATGCATCAGGTCTTTCATTGCATCACAAACTAGATGCAAATGTCAAAAGTAATATACAAGTGTCATGGCGATGATGAATATATATAAACACATGAGTCATACAAATTAGGACAAGGGGCCATGATACAAGGGACATGGGCACATGTCACTAAGTATGAGAAAATGGGAAATATACAAGGACATATTCAAATATCCACATACATAAAGAGAAAACAAGGTTGGATTAGAGCCACAAGGAAGGACATGTTTAAATGTCTACATACACAATAAATAAACACATACAAGGACATACACACATTTCCAAAGCATACACATGATGAAAATAATTGGCTTAGAGCCATGGAACAATGGCATATTCAAATGCCCTTGAGTAGATGTATAAACACAAAGACACAATCAAATCTAAAATCGTAAAGCAAAAAATGGAATTGTGCCTAAGCATGTGGTATAAATCCATATAAGACATAATATGTACATAAGTTGAGTCTATAATAGTAGTAGTCGGTAAAAAATTAGTGTAATATAGGATGACAAAAATTATCAGGATTTGGTTGAAAAGAAATCATAATTTAAAAAATTAAGAATTTGATAAAATAAAAGAAACCATAAATTCAAATAATTTACTAAATTAAAAAATAAAAGTATAATAATAATAACTTTCCTCAAGAAGTGTGTAATATTTCCATCTCATCCTTGACATACAATTACTTACATGTTTTCTTCCCCCCTTACACCTGCCACCCCTTCCCCATGCCACCATACCCACCCTTGATACATGTACTCGTATATATAGATAAATAATATAGTTAATATTCATCAAAATCAAGTAGAAAATATATCTCCCATTAATGCTATAAGCAAAAAAATGTTCATTGGTCTTTTCTCATATAAAATTGTAATCATGAGATTGATGAGGCTACAAGGAAGCTAACACAAAAGATGTGGCTATACAATTATATAGTAAGGTTAAAAACTCAATAAATTTAAAAACATGACTACAAATGTGATAAAATAAAATAGTCTATTGATCTGAGTGGCTCCATTTAAGTAAGTAAAATATGAAGGATCATCTGAGAAATCTCACCACTTATAGACTGTCAAAGTATCCCAAGGATGCATTTAATATAATTATCATGACATATATTTGATCATTGAGGAAAACAATGGGTTTAATGATAAGGGGTGTGCTAATCCACCTTTACTTCTCATGTGGTACCATCAAGAGCAATGGTTCTGCTACACCCCATAATATTGAACACTTTTTTAAAAACAATATCTACGATCAGAGGATTTTTTTCTCATGCATAGTATTCAAAAGTCATTATTTTTTAGATTTTATATCTTTAATCTATTTAATAATTTTTTATATTTATATATTTAAAATTATTGAATAAAAAAGTGATAATTATAAAAAATTATTATGTTGGTATTTTTTTATACATTCAAGAATTTGGGTACCATTTTTCATAAGGTTTGTCCTTGGTTTTTTTATTGTTTTCCTAATTTTTTTATTATGTTTTTTTTTTTTCCTTTTTTTTTCAACTTTAATAAAAAATTTCCCCTAGTGTATAGGGGATTTACCTACTATTTTACATATAGTTATTTATAGTTTTTTTTGTTGGGATTTTTAATTATTTTTACAGTAGAAAAACTCATATTTTTTTGTTATATGTGGTACAGTCTTCTACTGTTAAATTTAATAGACTTTAAGAGTATTGGATATTTAATTAATATTTTATATAGGGCTCTTACTTGTTGTTTTTTAACTTTTCTACTTATTTTTTTTAAGGTTTTCATAGAGCTTATACCTAACATTTTTTAATTTTTTCCTTTTTTTATATATATAAAAAATAGGATTTCTTAGTGTTTTTTATGTGAAACAAATTTATCTAATCTATAAATAATTTATATGAAAACCATTTACATATCCCTTTCATTTTGTCTTTGAATTTCTTCCTCTTCCTTTTCTTCATTAATTCTACATATAACTTCTCTTATTTCATCTCTAAAGTGTTATTCTTGCTCATTTGTTGCACATAGTTATTTTATCCACACCCTTATTCTTATTACACATTATTCATTCTAGGATAAAATATTCCCTTTGTCTTTCCCTTTCCATCATATTTTTTATTTCCATCCTCTACATTTTACTCCTGGCATTATTAAATTATGTTTCAAACTTTCCTTTCTCCATTGCACTATCCTTTTCAATGTCATCCCATACCAAAAAAAGTTCAAAAAATGAAAAATTGGAGGATAAATAAACACTCTCATTTTTATTTCAATTCCATGGTTCATGGTGATGTAAATGTGGTTAAATTTACACCACATTTGTGTTACCCACCATCCTCTTTCCACTCGTCCACTCAAATATTTTTTAAATAATAGAATTATGTTTATTTTATCTTTTATTTTCATTAAAAGAAAAAAAAGATCATATAATAAATAATAAACATGTTAAATAATAAATTAATTAATAATTTTAAGTTTTTAATAGTATAAGATTCATTTTTACTAATTAATTAATTAATGAACATGTTACATTTAAATAATACTGGAAAAAGGAATGGATTGCCAGATGTATTAAGTAGAGAAGTTTTGTGTACACATATAAGAGAGGAATAAATACCATCTATAATTAAGGGATTTAACTTAGGTAATAAATCACACTTAACAACACCTAACTAGGATTAACACCAAGTGTAATTAATATGCTAACAAACCCCCTTAAACATAGTTTAGGTGCGTATAAATAAAAGTGGGTTCCAAAAAATAGGCCTGATGAGGTACCCAAATACAATCTCTCAAAAGTGGAGAAAGGAAGAAAAACTAGTGGAAAAAAAATCCCCTCCAAAAAAATATAAAAGAAAGAGAGGATAACTAGAAGTCCATCCACTTTCCCCCCTCCTCCCCAAAGATGATGTCACTAACATATATATTAAGTAAAGGTGTGTGTACATATAGGAGAGAAGAATATTTCCATCCATAATTAGTGGAGTTAACTTAGACAATAACTCACACTCAACAACACCTAACTAGGCTTAATGCCAAGTGTAAGTAATACACTAACAAATTTACTTAAAACACATAAGATGATATGCTAAATAATATGAAACTATTAGTTCAAGTTTTTTCTAAATAGTACATATGTATGGGTATATATATATATATATATATATATATATATATATATATATATATATATTTTAAATTTGATGAGGTAAAAGATTTTGAAACTGAGGGTATAAGCCAGATAAGTGAGGGTTTTGATATCTAGAGCCACATCCATGGGGAGGGTTTTATGCGGTGGACCCACAACCATGTGTTACATAGAAAAATAAAAGGGACTTAAGGATTATAACCAAACCAAGTACAAGAAAAAGGGTTTTGAGAATCCTGAGACCTTGTTAAATTAGACAACAAAGGGGTTCAAAGGCTCCCATAACCATAACATAAGGGTTTTGAAGGTTCCCACAACCTCAACATAGCAAAAAATGTTTCAAATTAATGGTATTCGAAGGGCTGACACCCTTTAACAAGATTTTATTGAGACTTACTACTCTGTAAAAAAAATCCCCTAAGAATAGAAAGTTTACTACCGCCTAGGTCTTTTGCACAACCTTCATATAGCTGAAATACAATAAGTCAAATTTTCATCCCACTAAAACTAGTAAGTTGGACTTCTCTACCATCCATTCTAATAACACAATATTTGTTTGTTATTCTTATAACCACCCCAAACCAAACCAACTAAAACTGAACAGGTTTTTTATTATTTTTGGGAAACTAGTGTTTAGTTTCTGAACAATAAAGGGTAAAATTGTAATTAAATATAGTAAAATATAGATTTTGATCAAATTAATTACATAGGAAAGATAAGTAACTTATCTATAAAAATAGACTGAGACAACTGTTTCAAAGCCTGAAAACTGCTAAAAAGGACTAGGAAGCTATCAAGAACCTTTATTTGCCTTTCATTAGGTGAAAGGATTAGAGTGTTGAAATAGGATCCCTTAGGGTCTAGTTTTATTGTCCTTTTTTGATGATATTATCTAAAATTCATATGGAGACCTGATTTTTTTAGGTTCTTTATCCTTGTATGATCCTATCTATGAAATTTTATATGCTAAATTTTTATAGAGATTCTTATAAAATTGTTTTAGTCTTCAAAACCTTGGGTCTATCTACACACATGAAAAAACAAATACATAAAAAGCAAAAGGGGGATAAAATGGGTCAGGGGAAGTAAGATTGCATGATCTAGAACCCCTACTATCATGATCATTACCTACATTTACCCTCAAGCTAGGGTCTCAAATAAAATCTAGTTCTCCCTTAGGGAATGTGCATAATCAACACACATGGTAAATGCAACAATGAGCTTTTAACTAGGCCTTTCCTTGATGAAGAATGTAAATCTATGTGTGATGTAGAATATTGAGCTATACTATTGACTTATTTTTTATTATGTACTGTGTCAAAATAATAAGTGCTAGATATTAAATGCCTTGTAAAGTCCTTTATATAAGATACTCTTTATTTTAAATTTAGGAACTTTATTCTCATTTGGTTGACATTAGAAAGACAAACAAAACTTAAGGGTGAAGCTAAGAAGGGCTTGAGATTCATTAAGAAATAAAAATTGACCATTGGGACTTCATTGCAATTGGAGAGGAGTGGTGGAAATGGGACACCCTAGGGTCCAATGCTATATTCCAATTCCAATGCTCCCATCCTATTGGCTCAAGACTTACATGGATATGATTGGCCTGGGAAATCTGACCTAGCTGAGGTGGAATGACCATCTAAAAGTCTACGAATGACTGGTAATGAGAAAAAGGTGACTCAAGCATAAAATAAAACTAGGATAAGTAAAACAAAATACATGGTTAATGTGAACAAGGATCATATTCTCTAATCAGAGTCTCCTATAAAAAAAGGACTATGAAAATACATGTTATGTGTGGTTACTTGACCAATTTAGGGTGTATACAATTGCCCCCATTTTATTCTAGTGATGCAATGAATTGAAGTACTAGAGTAAAAGAAGTAAAATAAAATGTACACTTGAGCCTACCTGCGTGCAGTTGAATATGCTGAAAAAGATTCCAACTCACTTCCTAGCCATGGAAGTGTATAGGGTCAAATAGTACCCAGAGAAAGAAAGAATCCTTGAAATGGATGCCCCCTATATTGAATCTGGAAATGGAATCTGTGTAACATGGAGAAGGAGGGCAATGCTTACCCCCTGTGTTGAATCTGACTAAAGATGAGGAATGCTCAGAGGCCCAAAACTAATGTCTATCATATGTCCTACATAAATTCATTTAATCTATAATATATGTATATAAATTTATATGTTTTTAAGAGAAAAATTTATCATGCCCCCACTCTGATTATCTGAATTGGAATCAATAAATGCTCAGAGGCCCAAAAGCAATGTCTATCCTCTATCCCACACAAACTTATGTTATCTAGGTTTGGGTAATGTGATGGACCAATCACTCTAGATAACCATGTGGTCTAACTTGGTGTTAAATTAGGTTCAATTGGGTATAATCTAAAACTCTGGTCAATGTGTAAGAAGAGAATGACATGTTTTTCCATTTGATCTATATAATCCTGAGTGATGAAGAACATGAAAATATATGCCATGCCCCCAAATATAGTATGTGAGTGATGCATTTATATAATTTGGTAACATGTATAACCACATGTGAAATGACATATCTTGACATGCCTCACATACAAAATTAGAGACCAAAACACTATGCTTTGCACTATGCCTGTAGTCTGTTATGTAATTCTATAACTATGTCATGTTGTATGAAGCTATATGTATGACATGTGTAGTATGTACATGCCCCCAAATCTATTATTTGAGTATGTATCTCTATCAAAATTAATATGAATCCATATAATTTGATGCACTATGTCTAAATAGTCTGTGAACCAATAAGCTAAAATCATTGTAGATCCATATGATCTGAACCACTGTATCTAAATAGTTTGTGTATCTATAAACTAAATTCCCTATGGATCCATATGATCTAAACCACTATATCTCAATAGGCTATGTATCTATAAACTAAAGTCACTATGGGTCCAGATGATCTAAACCACTATATCTGAATAGCCTATGTGCCTCTAAAATGAAGGTATATCCCTTCGAATGTCATGAGTAATACTGAGTGACACATATAATTTGAATTATTGTATATTTTGACTAAGTTGAATGTAATAATATGACTACTAGAAGTATATAAACCATGGTGTATCCACCTATGCAAATATATCGACATGCTAGGTATGTGTAGGAATGATCTCCACCTTAGGGAAAAGGGACAAAATTTGTGATAGAGGAGGGTGATCCAAAATTCATGACTAGTGGCATAAGCAAAAACAAGGTTGGTATATTTTGAATTGATTGAGAAGTTATTTGATTAATTATACTAAGTTGTTGAAAGTGGAACAAATTTTTATTGGTGAGAACCAAGTTATGTGTCAAAGTACAAAAGGATTATAGAGATGCTTATACTTTAGTAAGTAGATGAAGTAGTGAGAGAGCAAAGTTTGAATGATGTCAAAGGTATCATTGGCATGATTCTACGGAAGTTAATGGTTTGAAAAATGAAGTTATAGGGTTCAAGTTATAGGTAAAATGGTATTTTACTTTGATTGAGAAAACTAAGTAATATAGGAAATTGGATTGATTCTTGAGTCATTTGTGTATTGACTAGTTTCAGATTTAGAGCTCTAGAGTGAGATATATGTCGAGGAGATGAACACCTACCATGACCCAGTTTGAGCAGTTGGTGACCTAGGTTGAAGCTCATGGTGATGTTACCCTAGTGAGCAACTGAAATGCCTAAGTTTTATCTATTTTGAAGCCTATTTTTGGTGTTTTGAGCTCTTTAAAGTATCCTAGAAAAAGATTTACTAGTTCTAACACTCTTGTCTTGCATTAAACACTTCTATCCATGTTCTAGCACTCATGTCCAAGTTGTAGTACTCCTATCCAATATTGTTGTCATGTAGCTAACATTGTTGTCCCATAGGCAAGATCTTTTAAGATGTAGCTTTGTTATTTGTTGTTATTTTTGCCTACCTAGTGATTTGGAATTATTGATTAATATATATGTTATTTCTAGTGTTTTTAGGGTGAGGTGTAGATGAAAGAGTTATACAGGGGCCAAGTCATGGAGACATTAAGGATGTTACCATTTTCTACTGATGAGAGAGCTGTCATGGATAGGGCTAGGTTAGGTCATATTTGTGACTTAAGCATAGAGCAATGGGATAGATATCTTATTACCACCTTATGTGAGAGGTGGAATGCCAGTACATATACTTTCTAGCTTTCTATAGCATAGATTACTATGACTCTAGGGGATGTGTATCACATTTTGCATTTACCAATTAGTGAATGGTGTGTGAAATTGTAGGATGACATGGGTGTTGATGATATTGATCATGTGTCCTTTTATTTTGTTAGTGTGCCCTTAGGTATACCTTAGAGGGGGAGTAATAGTGATGTATTATCATTAGTTATTGTGCAATCTAGTGTTCTATGCTTATAGAAGTTGTTGGATATTTTGTTAGCCTCATTTGTTGCTATGGATACAAGTATATTTTTGACTAGATATATGATGCATAAGATTGTGTATAGTGTGGTGATGTGAGTGCAACTACCTTATTACATTATTGGGCTTATGAGTACATAGCAGTTATGTGACCAATTAGATTATCTAGGGTAGTGTGGTCACCTCCATAGCCATTTGGGGAGTGGTGGATGAGTATATTGGCTATAAGGTCTCTTGGGATGGATCATTATAGATGAGTTTTAGATAGATTGGTGGATCATGATATCATATGGAGGCCATATAGAGGATTTCCTAGGTGGGTAGAGGATGGAGTGAATTTATAGTATATGATGATGAACTATTGGATACATGACCACTAGGTTGGAGTGTATGGGAACTTTCAGTATGAGTACATGAATAGATAGTTTGGGGTACCACAAGATGTGCCCCTGATAGCATGGATGTGGGTGAGGAGTGTATGGGTACTAGCAAGGGTAGGAGCTTATACAAGGCCTACTGAGGCAGAGCTAGCACCATGTACTACACAGTGAGCTATGCATCGGTGGGATCCATTGTATCTTATTGATGGAGGGTATGATATAGAGTATGAGGATCATAAGCCATTCTAGTTGATGGGAGGTAAGTAGCAATTTCATTTGAATTATGTATAAATTTGGGTTTTTTATTTTGATTTTAAAGTATATAGCTAATGTAGTGTAATAATTTATATGCAAGTGGAGTGGGAGGTACTCAAGATGAATCATAGACTGGAGCAAAAAGTGAAGAAGATGAGGATTTGGAGACTGTCATTGAGTTGACACTCTGAGATATCACACAACATGTACCTAATGATGTATTAGAGGAGGGTTTGATAGATCAAGTGATAGTTATAGTCGATGTTCATGCTCATCTGTTGGATAGGGTTTATATAGTGATAGCTACATATGTTAGGGTAGCAGGAGATAAAGACGAGCTGAGGGTTGAGTTGGATAAGCATAGGATGCCCCACCTAATTTTACATCAGTTAGTATGAGGATTATGGATGAGTACATGGATATTTATAAGAGATATGTAGACTTCCATGAGAAGCATGGTTGGCTATTAGAGTGAGAGAGTCATCGCAATAGGCATGTTGTAACTCGAGGAGGTATGGGGTCACCAAGTTCTAGGTTGGATTATTGGACTACTACTAAAGGATAGAGTGATACTGAGAGTGAGGGTTTGATGCACATTCATGATTGATTATATTTGATATTATTTTATAAGTATTTAAAACTTTAATATATATATGGATACTCATTTTGATGTCGACTCATGTGTACTTTGCTATGGGATTTGACGTATATTGTTATATTTTTTAAAAATGATTGATTTTTGGTATTGATGTTGAGCTTACATATGTTCTAGTAAATTTTTTTCAGATGTGATTTGATTGTTTGAGTGTAATGCTAGTTTTGATTTCAAATTGTATGTAAGTAATGAAATTTGGTTTTTTTTAAGTTGTAAATTGATTTGGTAAAGTACATTGGTTTAAGATTGGTAAAATGGGTTATCGATAAGATCAATATTTTGATAATTTGGTTTGGCTAGGGATGGTTACTTGGAATGAATAATGTTAGCTTTTAGTATAAGGAGATGTAAAAGAACATGTTGTGTGTATCACTTCCTCAAGAGTGGCTCAAGAATAAAAAGTTTGGCCTTTTGGCTCTATCATTGCCTACTAAGTGAAACTATGTGATCATGCACATGTTCATCAATGTTTGTACTATGTGTCCAATCCCTTTGAGTAGGTAGATTAAGAATACAAAGTCTAGCTAGTCATTTAGATCCATCATTGCCCTATGAAGTGAAGTTATGAACTGATACCAGTATGAATGTGTGTCATATCACTATCTGAATCTTGATGGCCAAATAAATAAGTTCCCATACTATTCATGTTATATAGTAACATGTGTTGTATATAATATTGTCTGTTATGCACTAAATATAGCTATGTGTGGAGATTTTACCAAATTTAACCTTGGTAGATGTGCAATTTAAACTATGTGCTATGAAGAAGGCTCATCTATCTACAATCATAGTTAATTTATACATGAAATAACACCATGTGGCCTCTGCTATGATGCATATGACTGAGCACTAGATCAAGATGTAATTGTAACCTATGATGGGGGATCATATAATCTCAATCATATCAGGTTCTACATGAAACAGGTCCCTAAAAACTTGACTATAGTGAATATACATTTAGAGCAGTACACTGTAATGTGGGTTCATCTAATCTTAATTATGGTAGTTTACTACATGAGATAGGATGCTAATAACTTAGTTATAGTGAATATCTATCTGGAGTGGTACTTTATTATGGTGCCTATGACTATGTTGGATATGTATATAAAACTACAATATGTACTCCTTGGACTAATTTGCTATATGTAGGCTATTCTAATTGTATTGGTTCCCAAACCTTCTGAATAGGTGGAATAGGAGATCTCATATGAGGATCTATCTTAGAAGTTGTATTGCTCTCACAATGACTAACCAATGATTCTAATGAAGGAATGTCCTGGGATAACTCAGTTGTGAAGGAATGAGGTCTAGGAATATATGATGGAGGAGAACTCAGTGCCTTTGTTTGAATGATATGATGACATTATCCACACATGTATTAATTTAATCGCTAAGTTCATAATAATCATTATCTCTATGTTCACATATATGATGATAGTTACAAAAGGGTCGATGTGACTATTTCTATAGGAGATGTGGATTTCATCGATGAGTAGAAGACAATGTGATTAACCTCTTATCTAATAGTGTTGATAATATGACACATGGGCTATCTGATTCTAAATCAAACTATAGTGGTGCCCTATTGATGTTCTCTATAGTGCATAATATAGGTGGTGTTATAGAAACTAGCTCTCTATTCTTAACTAGTTACTTTTTTGGTTGTGGTATCCTATCTTATTTAGGACAAGGTGGATGTTGTGTGCTAGGATCTATAGATGGAGGTACTAATGTGAAATCTGGAGTAATTTAATCAATTGAATTTGCCTCCATCAATCCCAATTTCTTTTCCAAGGCTAGAACTATATAGCATAAGTGCCTAAAAGAGGACTCTGTCTAATATAATAGATTTTCCAAGAAAGGTTGGTGAGTCTTGTTAATAAAGATATGTTAAATCTCTAAATCTATTGGTTTGTAGATCAATCTTAACAAGTTAGTCTTGAATCATAAGATATATTCACTAGCTGGATCTGAAGTATTCTAATGTAATGTGGCAAGTTTCTCATATGTAACATGAGGGCACATGTTTGATATGTAATATCTGATAAATGCCTCCTCTAATTCATCATATGTGTGCAAGGAACCAACAAGGATTAGATGAAAGAACCAATTTTACGATTCCCCCATTAATGTCTATTGGAATAACTTCAGTAGAATCAAAGGACTCGCATGAGATGGCAAAGCCTTTTGAAAAGCTTAAAGGTGTACAAATGGATCTCTAGTTCCATCAAAGTGAGGTAATGATAGCATCTAGAAATGCTTAGGAAATTAAGCTTTTATGAATGTCTTCGGTAGAGGGTTACCATGTAAATCATTGACATCCATCCAAGACTTTTAAGCCTTGTGTTCAAACGTAAGGAAATGTACTTGGTGTTGTAATTCACCAACTGCAAGCATAAAAAACATAATCTCTAGGGATGGTATATTATCATCTTGAAGTGCTTCATTTAATCATTGAATTTGATCATTTATTTTAGCCATTAGAATAATCTATTTAGTAATTAGAACATAAAGAGGGGATGTGCTCACTTGAACCTTTGGAGGAATGGTAACTTGTACTTTAGTAGAGGGATATGGGCTACCATTATCTTTAGTTGAAGAGTGAGAAATAGGTTCTATTGTAGTAGGGGTGGCTTGTGAGGCTCATTAATATATTTATCTTTTTGTGAATCACATTCTAATTGAGTAGAAGATGTGATGTTACTATTTACATGTGAATTATTTGAAATAGAATCATGCATAGAAATAGAAGAAAAATTTTGTAGTGCATTATGTTTATGAGATGTAACGAGAGAAGAGTTAGAAATATGAGATGCATTTTCTTCTTCAATATATACATAATAATCATCATTATTCCATGCATTATCATAATAAAAAAATTATTCATAGTCACTCTCATTTTCATATTCATTTCCATGTTCACTATCATACTCATTATCACTTCCATTTTCACTAGGGAGAGGTGTAAGAGAAGAATTTAATTCTTTTCTAATATACAATAAATAATCATGTGAAATTGGAATATTATGTGCATCTATGTTATCCATGGATGGAGTGTATGCATTATTTCAATTTTCAATATGAGAAGTGAGAGTAAGAGAGTTATCATTTAGACATTAATTTTATAAAATAGAGTTGAGAGCATGAGATGGATCATTTTAACTATGCATTGGCAATTTGATTTTGTTGCATTTATATTTTTTAAATTTTAACATAGAATTAGAGAGAGAGAGAGAGAGAGAGAGAGAGAGAGAGAGAGAGAGAGAGAGAGAGAGAGAGAGAGAGAGAGAGAGAGAGAGAGAGAGAGAGAAGTTTCACAAGGAAGCAAACTATCACCAATGAGAGATTCACTTTGGATTGCATTACTAATTTGTTCATTTGGTGCATTTATGCATAGTAGAATGAGGTGAAAAGTACCTTTCCCATTTATCAAAATTATTTTCTTTAGAAGAGGGATTAGAAGAGATAGGTTTGAGAGAAGAAGATGAATCTACTTTTTCTTCACTATCACTTTCACATGTATCATCATATTCCTCATTACAACAATAATAATTATGTTCATTGTAGATGATATGATTTTTCATACTTTTAGCTAAGGTGAAATTTTGAAAACTTGTCCATTCATTATCATAATTATGAGAAAAAACTAGAAAATGATCCATGGGATGAGAGGGAAGAAGTGCCTTAGTGGCCATTTTATTTCTTTCACCAAAGAGAATGTGTAAAAGTACTATTAAATAAATAAATGGAAGAATAAGAACAAAAATAGAGATTTTAGAAATATTTTTGACAATGCAAACAATTTGAAAAAAATCCAAAATATTTTTCTAAAAATGGCAAGGAAGGTAGGCTTGGGGTTTTAGGACCTAGTTTAGAAATCTAGGGTTTTGGGTTGGGGTTTTAGAAGTTTTGAAAATTATTGCAATATGTTAAATTCTAAAATAAATTTGAATAACATAAATGGATAAAAAATTATACAAAAATAAAAAATAAAAAATTGAATTTTCCCAAAAAATAATGAAGGAAAAACCCCAAGGGTACCTAGGGTTTTAGATTTGTTCAAAGTAAGTCAGGTTCACCAAATATTTTATTATTTTTTAGAAACTAGTGTTTAGTTCCTAAACAACAAAGGGTATTGATAAAGGGGTAAATTTCAATTAAATATAGATGTTGATCAAATTAATTGCATAGGGAAGAGAAGTAACTTATCTATAAAAATAGATAGAGATGATTGTTTCAAAGATTGAAAACTACTGCACAGGACTAGGAAGATGTCAGGGACATAGATTTGGATTTTGTTCAATAAAAGCATAGGAGAAATGAAATAGGACACCCTAGGGTCTAGCATTTTTGTCTTTTTCTTCCATTGTTGTCCAAACTACTTAATGGAAACTAAATGTTTTGAGTATTGTTCGCTATCCGTATATGATCATGCCTATCAAATTTTGGATGTTGAATGTCAACAAAGATCCTTGTAGATCTATTTTAATATTCAAAACCATGGGTCTATCTACACACATGAAATGACAGATACATCAAAAGCAAAAGGGGGAAAAATTGGGTTAGGAGAAGTATGAAAAATTGGGTTAGGAGAAGTATGATCGCATGATCTAGAACCCATATTGTCCTCATCACTACTTACATTAACCCTCAAGCTAGGTTCTCATATCAAATGTAGTTCTCCTTTAGAGAACATGCATAATCAACATGCATGGTAGATACAAGAATGAGCTTTTTCCTAGGCCCTTTTTTGATCAAACATGCAAGTCTATGTGTAATGTAGAATATTGATCTATAATATTGACTGATTTTTAATTATATATTGTGCTAAAGTAGTAGGTGCTAGATATAAAATGCCTTATGAAGTAATTTATATAGGAGACTCTTTGTATTGAATTTTGGAAATTTATTTGCATTTAGCCAACATTAGAAATACAAAGAAAACTTAAATATGAAGGTAAGAATGGCTTGGGACTCATTAAGTGAGGAAACCTAACTATTGAGACTCAAAATGTAATTGGATAGGAGTGCTAGAAATAGGACACCCTAGGGTCCAAAACTATAGTCCAATTTTGGTGTTCTTGTCCTATAGGGTCGGGACCTAGGGAGATAGGATTGGCCTAGGAAATATGACTTGGTTGAGGGGAAATGACCATTTAAAAGTCTATAGATTACTACTAATGAGTAAAAAGGTGACTCAAGCATAAAACAAGACCAAGATAAGTAAAACAAAAGACATGGCTAATGTGAATAAAAGTCATATCCTCTAGTCAGAGTCTCCTATAAAAAGGACTATGAAAAGACATGATATGTGTGATTGCTTGACCAATTTAGGGTGTATACAATAGGGATCATCACAGCTTTGATCTTCATCATATTTTTTCCCATCTTCATTCCTTACATGCATTAGGATTAAAAACATGTATAAATGAAACCAAAACCCTCGAGGATGCTTCATCCCTATAAGATATAATTTTTTAAAATCCTATGATAAATACAAGGAATCTTGGATATTATATCCAAGTATTAGATTTAAAAATATAAATCCCATCAACAAGACTTCCATGAGATTTATAATGCAAAAATAAGAGTCCACTAGGGGTAGAAGATCTTTTACCACTCGAGACTTCTACACAGCCTCTATGCATTTGATACAAAATAAGTGGGATTCTACTCCACTATATCCATTCACAACTAATTCTCAAAAAGGAATATGATTAATATACTAGAAATCTTGGGAAAACCTCATAACCCACAAGAGGCAAGGGTGTAATCCTCTATCATCCACTCTTGTAAGATGAGTTTTGATTTTATTTCCTCTATCCACTACGATCAAATCCAAGGGAGACTAAAAATAGTCCCTCATAAATATAGTCTTCCATAATATTTTTGCTCATCCTTCGTAGACCCTATGTCGAGCAAGTGACCATATAAAATCACTCAAGAATACCACAACCTATGATTAGGGCTCATCATTCTTAGATAGGAATTTATAAATATTTAGGAGAACTTGTCATTATTCTAAGAATAAAAATATTATTAATATTTAGTAGATCCAATCCATTTATAAACACTATAGTGATGGGCCCTGCAGACTTCATGATTTTACTAGGCAAACCCATTGATGTTATGGTTTTCTCACTCAAAATGAAATTCAAAATTCTAAAGGTATTCCACTCTTTCCACCCTGAAACTTTTCCATGACCAATATCTCATCACAAAAACCCTAAGTAGATTAATTATCTACCTCAATAGGCACTCTTGAAGAAACCCAATAGGTGATGTGAACAACTTCCACTCTATTTTTATTTTACAAATTGCACCCAAAAACATCCTTATGACAGTCTATAGATCTAGTTCATTCCCACCAAGATTTCTATTCAAAATTATAGGGGATGTCTTTGATGGCAAGGACAACCCCCAATCCTCCAAGATCTAGGTCATCTTCTTCTCCTCCTTGCCCTTATTTTCCTTCTCACCTTCATCCTATTGGAAGATGTATCCTTCCATTCCTTCTTCTCCCATTCATGTCTAAATAGGTGTTCTAGTTTTATCACTCATTAAAATTCAAAATTTTGAACATCATCCACACTAAGTTTTTCCCACCTAGCTTGTCATTCAAAATTATGGGGGATGTTAGTTTTGGCATGGATAACCACCAGTCCACTTAGACATGGGAAACATTTGTCTCCTCCTTTCCCTTGTTTTCCTTCTCATCCATGAACTAATGGAAGAATCCACTTTCTTCTCCTTCCACTCTTTTTCATGTCTAAAATGATGTTATGATTTTCCCACTCAAATTGAGATTCAAAATGTTGAAGTTTATTCAATCTGAATCTATCCCACACATCTTGCCATTTAAACTTATCGGGGATGTCATTGATGTCATGGACAACCCCCAATCTTCCTGGATTTGAGTTATCTTCATTTCCTCCTTCACCTTGATTTCCTTCCCAACCATATCTTACATGGATATTTTTCATTGAAATGTTTCATACAAATAAAAAATGGAATATGATTTTTAATGAGTTAGAGGTAGATATATTCCTTCATATTTGTATTTTACAAACTTGTGCCATTATTGTCCTAATCTAGGAATAAACTATTTGAGTTTATCTCCAATATGAAAATTTTGTATGCATGACGTAGATGGAATTACTAAAAATTAATGTCTTATAATACTAAAGGTATATAGTTGAACATATTTGTATCTCATTCTAGGTGGTTTTATACAAGGTTGTGGGAGTGCAAGAGGAGACAGTGGTGGAGATGATGGTGTGTGTGATGAAATATTATTTTGAATAGGATCCTCATCATGATTCACATACAAGAATGATATGACATAACATAAACATTTATTGAATTTTTTTAAAAATCATATACAAGTAATTAGAAAATTACCTTCTAATTTTATAAATTTAGAAAAACATATACTACAAAATGAATAACATTTTACTTAACATAAAAACACATTACATTATATTATTTTCAAATTACTAGATGAAAATAGATTATTTTCAAAATTTGGATTCAAAAAAAAAATAAAAAAAAATTAATGATTACTTTGTTGAGTACATTTTTTTCTCATTTTAGTTGGTTTTTCTCTCTATTTAAATTGATAGTCAATAATAAACTATTTCCCAAGTTTTATATTTAAAATTGATTCTACTATGACATCATGAGGTAAAATTCTAGTTATGTCACCCTATTTGTCATTAATATACTCTATTTATATTGATAATTAGGAGATTCAAAATTATTATACCAATGAGTATTATTATAAGAACCAATAATATTATTAATTGCATAAGGACATATATAAATTTAGGTGTGATCATGCATACATTGGGATTCATTTAAAGTTGTATGAATATTTAACCCCATTGTGTTATAATTAGAACACATGCCATAAGTTGATGTACTAAACATGTCACCACAAAAAATCAAGTTGTTAAATATCGATACTTATGAATCCTTCTATGATAATGATTCAAATGATGACATGTCACAAAACATATATTGACTTTCATATATCTTCTTTGTCTTAGGATCCATGAGATGATAAGCTTTTGATGTAGTAATATACCCTAGTAGAAGGCACTTGAGTGTATTCGGTTTGACCTTCCTCCTCTTTTTAGCAAGGACATGTATATAATATGGACACCCAAGTACTCTAAGATGATATATCTAAGGTTTATTACCAATCCATAGCTCTTTTAGCATCTTATCTTGTAAGATATTTATAGGTTCCATATTGAGAAGATGTATGGCTATCCGAACTACTTTTACCCAGAATGGCATCTCCAAATTTGTAGTGGAAGGATTGAAATGAGCCATATCCATGACTAAATGATTATGTCACTCTACTATTCTATTTTTTGGGGACATATAAGGAGCATTATTGTGTTGTTTGATGCCATGTTGCTTCAATAATGCCAATAATTGCTTTGATGTGAATCCCCCTATCAAAGTGGAGTAGAAGAGGCCTCCTTGACTTGGTGATAACATAATGGTAAAATACCTTGAAATGTGTAAAGGCTTCACTCTTGTTCTTAATAAAGAACACCCATTTATTATGAGAGAAATCATCAATGAAAAATTGAAAGTACTTGAATCCTTGGCAAGAAATAGGTAGGGGTCTACACAGATCAATATGTACCACATCGAGATGATCTTTGGCTTGTGAGGAACTTAGTTAAAATAGAACCTTCAGTTGTTTGTTGTCAAGGCATACATTGAATATAGACAAAGAATGAGATAGGTAAGGAAGTCCATAGAATATGTCCTTAGAGCTAGGTTGGTACAAAAAACCAACATAAAGGTGCCCATATCAATAACGCCATAGTTTAGTAGATTCTACCCTAGAGATTGAGAGAGAAACATCATCAAATGAAAATGCACCTAGGGAAAATAATTGATCCTTAAAAAAAGATCCAGTATTGACCTTACCTTGTTGTGAGAGGAGACATGATTTTGTGCCATTCTTGATCATGAACTTTACCTTAACCTTATGATTTAGGAGCTAACTTATAGATAATAGATTTGTTATCAAGATAGGGACATACAGTACCTTTGTAAGAGTATAGGTTCATGTCCTAAGAGGAATGGTGATAGTTTCAATTCCTTCTACAACATACTATTTATCATATATAATTCAAATTTGATCACCATTGGGTTGATTTGTCAGTGAATTAAAGAGTTCCTTGCATCTTGTCATATGCTTATTGGTACAAGAGTTGATAAACTAAACCTTGGTCATGAGTGACAAGGTTTTGGATACAAGAACTACATCTTTATCTATGCCACTACATTCATATTTTAAGGGTACCTCCTATTTAGATTTATCATCTTGTTGATGATGTGTCAGTACATGTCCATGCTATTTCTGTTATTGAGGATGTATTTTAGATTTACATAAATCATCCCTAATAGATGTGCCCTCTTGACTAGATGAGCCTTGTGTCTAGGCATTATACTGACATTTATCAGTGTCATACATATTGGTATGGCAAATATGAAACCATCTTTTTTTTTTTTTTTCTACTTTTGTTATGACTTCTTTGGTAGTCCTTTCAATAAATTTAAACTATGTTGCATATAAATCAAGGTTATGTCCTCAAACTCTCTTGCATAGACTAGATGGCTTATTTTTATTGAAGTAAATTCACCAATTATTTGAAAGATGTTGCTTTCTTTATGATGTTTAGTGTCATGAAAATTGTGCAAAATTGAGAGGGGAAATCTCTCAATGTGATCAGAACCAACATCTTGACCTCAATTATTTCTCTAAGTGTAATTAGTTCTAATCATAGTTGTACTACCTACCGTAATAATTCCTCAAATTTATCTCCATATTTCAAACTAATAGTATGAATCTTGGAATGGAGATGGAGAATCTTCATCTAATTTTTTACCTTGTAAATGGTGGATAAAATATATGAAGCCACTTTGGATGTTGTCTCATCCCAAATATGAGGTTGAACCTCATCGATGACACTAAGTGTGATCAACATCATGGATTTTGAATTTGAATTGCTATATTTGGTTTTTTCATCAATTTTGGTAGGATAGGTCACCACACCAATGACGATGACCCATAATTATTTGAGTTGAAAAATCCTTCACATCTTTATCTCTCACGTAGCAAAATTTGGCCCTTTGAGGAGTTGGGCATCGAACAAGAGTAGTTTGGGTGCATATACTTTTTAATTTATTTATACAAAATTTTATAATCAAATAAGTTTTTTATGCTTTAAATTATGTATAAAAAGAATGTACCTTATTGAAGGAACCTTCTTCAGTTTTCTCAGAGGTGCAGTGGAAAAATTGCATGTATCTCTTTCACGTATCATAAGTGTTTCAAAAATTATAGGATGAAAATTTAGATGTGTTTTTAGGTTTATACCATAGCTGAAAATGCTACCACTCTACTTGTATGACCACATTTTCTACTTTTGAAAATGCCTCACTTCATCTTTAGGCTTTCACAATCCCTCTACCACTTCTTCATTTTTCTTCATGCTTTCTCTCTTCAACTTGATTTGGAACCTATGTGGTTTACACTTTCTAAGATTCTATGATAGGAATGGCAAGGGATCCTTCATGTTCTACGTATTTTGAATTCTCAAACTTCCATTCCTGTGTTGCAAGCTTCCATGCTACATGCTATGAGTTTTTTTCAATAGATTGAAAACATTGGCTTTTGATCTCGCAATTTTACATTGGTTCAATCAAAACATTGGCTCTAAGATCTTCATCCAAGATTGCTAACTTTCACACTTTTATATACGCTATACTTTACCTAGGTATGAATTGACTAAATGATTTTAGCCACTTTTTCAGGCGTTGCTACACAAGTCTTCTAGGCACTTTCCACGCTCTTTATCTCTGGTACATAAATCTCCTCATTTTCTAATTCTCTACTAGTGTTTCACGGTCTGATTCAAGATATTGAAAATAAATTTAATGATGTTTTATTCAATGCTTAAGAGGTGAATATAGACAATATATAATTTGTTGGTTAAACCAATTGAATTAGAGTAACTGACTATTATGTAACAATAATTGTAATAGTTACTCTAAATAATAAATTAATATATAACAATGTAATAGTTAATATAACTATGCTAACAAATAGAATTATGTTTGGCTCGATTCCCTTTTTGGAGTACCTAGACACATATATAGTATTCAATCATCAAATGGGGTGATTAGCATTAGCTTAGCGCAATACACTCCCCTATCTTTTGCAAGTTTTCACTCTCTCATAAGTACCATTGGGATTTTCAAGGAAAAAAGGTATTTATACATGGAATATACAAAATCATAATATCTTAACCCTCTCAATAGAGAAAAATGTATGTGGTAGAGCCATTATAATTTTATTACTTTCATCATAGTAAAGTCTATAGTCAATGGACATGAATGACCTACACTCTTGTCCATGAAGTGAAGACTTGTACACATATATTCATAGACATTACCTCTATATTTGAATTATTTTAGTCTTACCTTGTTCCATTTCTCAGTATAAAATATTTGTTAACCAATAATAATAAAAGCAAATTATTTTATATTTAGATTTACTTACTATTTTTAGTACATTCCACTTGTCAATTTAAATTTCAATCATTCAATTATGTTTTAAATTCAAATTTATATTTAAATATCATAGCTTACAATTTGAATAGAACTATCAAAATTTAATCATATTAAAAATCATTTCGATGTTTTATTAAAGAAAAGGGAAAAACATATTGGTGAGCCATTACATTTTTTAGCATTTTTATGATTTTTTTCTTAGGATTTCAAATTAAATTTTGATTTCCATACACAAAAAATATCTACTTCTGATTGGTTTTCAATTTTCAATTTTTCAATTTTATTTTCTTTCTTATTTATAACTGTCATGATGTGATGAGTACTATTCTAATACTCAAGTCATTAAACAAGATTATATAAAAACTTCAATATCCATGTACCTCATGATATATTACAAATGTATATAATATTATTTAATAAAAGACCACTTAATAAGGGTAATTCAATTGTTTTGGATAAAGGTAAAAGGTTAGGTTCTGAAAGGCCCCAAAGCCTTGTAAAATTAATGAAAAGATAACACATTTGAGATCACATGCAGTGTCTTTTCCAACGGCCTATAGGACATAAAACAAATCAAACTACCAACATATTTCCCTAATGTTAGATAACAAATAGGCAAAAAAAATCTAAAAAAACCAATGAAGAGTTAACCTAAAGTCTCAAACTAAATGGTAACAAACATTCAAAATACAAGGTATGATGACCTTGATGAAAAATCATTCAATTACATGCCTCTTATCAATTTTAATTTCAATCATTCAATTATGTTTTACATTAAAATTTATATTTAAATATCATATATTACAATTTAAATAGAACTACCAAAACTTATTCATATTAAAAATCATTTCTTTGTTTTATTAAAGAAAAGGGAAAAACATATTGGTGAACTAGTACATTTTTGAGCTTTTTTATGATTTTTTTCTTAGGATTTTAAATTAATTTTTGATTTCTATACACAAAAAATATTTACTTCTCATTGGTTTTCAATTTTAGTTTTTTCAATTTTATTTTCTTTCATATTTATAACTATGTCATGATGTGATGGGTACTGCTCTAATACTCAAACCATTAAACAAGATTATATACAAACTTCAATATCCATGTACCTCATGATATATTATAAATGTATATGTTTTTTTCTTTTCAACCAAATGAAGTCTTTTAATGGTTTTTTATGGAGTGCATCAATAATTGGTTAACCATGGGAAGTAACTCTCGATCTACCTTAGGCATAGGATAATGTGGCTACACAATGATGGTATTATCCATAAGTAATGACTATTTGGGTCTTGATCACTATTTATGCTTGGGATCAATATATCTAAGAACCTAAAAATTAAATAAAAAACTTGTGTAATTACACCTATTATCTATTTTATTTCACACACTTGTATTCTTTTGTCTCATGCCACTTAATAAGGGTAATTCAAATTTTTGGGATAAAATTAAAGGGTTAGGTTTTGAAAGATCCCATAGCTATGTAAAATTAATGAAAAGATAACACATTTGAGATCACATGCAATGCCTCTTCCAATAGCCTACATGACCTAAAAGCAATAAAACTAACAACATGTTACCCTAATGTTAGATAACAAATAGGAAGTAAAAATATAAAAAACCCAAGGAAGAGTTAGCCTAAAGTCTCATAATAAATGATAACAACCAACTAAAATATAATGTATGATGACCTTGATGAAAATATAAATTTTACTTTATTTTTTGAAAGTGATCATGCATGTTTTGAAGAAGCAATCAAAGAGAAAAGTTGGTGTAAGGCCATGGATGAGTAAATAGATGAAATAAAAAGAAAAAACACATGGGAGCTAGCTAAATTACCCAAGGGTAAGCAAGTGACTAGAGTTAAATGGGTTTATATGATTAAAATTAATGCAAAAGGAAAAATTTAAAAGCATAAATCATGGGTGGTTTTTGAGGTATATAAATAGTAGAATCAAAGAGATTATGATGAGACATATGCTCCTATTATTATGATGAGACACAAGTGGAAGGTAAATCAAATGGATGTGAGGTATTACTTCCTATATGGATTACTTAAATAATAGTTGTATGCTAATCATCCACTTGGATATGACATCCTAGGACAAGAAGATAAGGTGTATAGGCTAAAGAAAGCACTCTATAGGCTTAAGCAAGCAAGTACGTTGTACAGTAGAACTAATTCATATTTTATTATCAATAGATTTATAAAAAGTGGTAGTGATCCCAAATTTCACATCAAGTCAAGCCATAGTAATATTTTTATTTATTTATTATATGTAGATGATCTATTGTTTATAGGAAATAATGATCTATTCATTAATGACTTCAAAGAATTAAGGAAAAGAGAATTTGAAATGACAGGCTTAGGATTGGTAAAGTATTTCCTTAAAATAGAATTAAATCAAATGGATCATGAAATATTCATCTCTAAATCCAAATATACCTCATAAATATTTAAGAGATTTATAATGCCAAACAACAAAACCTGTACCAACACTAACAACCACTGGTCTAAAATTGAGTAAAGAAGATTATAGCAATGAGGTATACAAGGGCATGGTTGGAAGTCTATTGTACTTTCTATCGTCTAGGCCTAATATAATTTATGTATTAACTCTAATTTATATATTAATGGAGACATTTAAGGATACACACTAGCAAGCAGGTAATAGAATATTGAGATATGTCGACAATAATAAAAATAATGGCATATCCTATACTGCATCAAATGAATTTGAATTGGTTGGATATTCAAATAATGATTGTGAAGGTAGTGTAGATGATAGGAAGATAACATGGGTTCAGATCCATTTCATGGACATCTAAGAAATAACCAATAGTTTCTCTCTCCACAGGTGACACTAATTATAAAGAAACAAATATACGTGCATGTTAGGATATTTGGATCAGGATAATCCTAACTAACTTGAATGAGGAACAAAGAGATGGTACAAAAATGCATTGTGATAATATATCATCAATATCCTTGACAAATAATATGATTAACCATAGATGGAGCAAGCATAATCATATCTATTATCTTTTCATAAAATAACTAATCGAGAGTGGAGAAATACATTTAGAATTTTACAAGTCAAATGTGTAAATGATAGATATATTCACAAAAGTAATAGGAAAGTAGAACTTGGAATACCTAAGATAGAATTTTAGAATTATAGATCTTGAGTCAGCTAGTGGTGAAAATTTAAGGGGAGTGTTGGAAAAAACAAATAATTCCTACCACCAACTCACCAACTCAAACACTGATACTCCACCACTAATTGTCTTTAATGAATAAGAACACTAACTACTCAATAATATGGTTATTCAGTTAGAATAACATGTTCAGCCATACCTATTATATATGCATGCCATGGTATTTAGTACCACCCATAATTCATTAAACATTCGTTGATTGTTTGGAAATCAAAGAAGTCTTTTCCTAAAAGTTGTGACCTATCAAAGACCTCTATATAATAGAGGCATATGCAATTTGTTTATGCAAAAAAATACAAATCAAAAAGCTATTTTTTTGGTTTATGAATGACATAACATTTTGAGTATCATTTATTTAATGTTGTAGTTTTTACATATTTTTTGCCTGTGCCCACACCAACACATGATGCACACCCTCTTGGATGTATCTATGAACATATTTTGGACACGTGTTTAAGGAAGAGTGCATGTTTCTAGAAAATAAATAAAATATAAATAAACTTACTCCCAATCCACATCTCCATTAAACTTTCTCTCACTCAATACACATTTCCCTAAAATGCATTACAATTACCTTAGTCTAGTCTAATCTAGATTATACAAAAATTACCGATTTCAAATATATAGGTGCATATATACCTATGGTATAGTACCCAAACATTCTCTCCCATGCATAAGAAAGCTCATGGTAGTTATCATACATTTTTAGGTCCAGCTTTCTCAAATAAAGAGCCAAAGTGTTTTTTTTTTACGACATAAAAAGCTTCTTCAATTAAATTTGAATTAGCAGTCAAATATATATTTTTCCTTTAAATATCTAATTCTTGGCCAACTTACTTATTGATCCCTACACAAAAATAATCAATATTTTTATGTTTCTAACAGACTCAAAACTTGCCATGTTGACACAAATCAACAAGCGCATATATATATATATATATATATATATATATATATATATATATATATATATAAAGAAAATAAAAATAAAAATAAAACTAATAAATAATAATAATAAAAAAAATAAAATAAAAGATTACAAACACTTCTATTAAACATATGAATTATGTCCCACCTATTTGCATATCTGTTACATCTTATAATTCTTGGTCAAATTGTTCAAATTTCTTCCATCTACCAACTACCCCTAATGTCATAACATTCGGCACTTTTATCTTGCTTCAAAAAAATTCGTCGTAACATTACATTTATTATCACTATAATATATATTTAATTGTAAAAATATGGTATATTAATTATAATATATTAATAATAATAATGAATATATTAAGTTAAGATGTATGAATAATTGGTAATAAATTCATGTTTTCGTTAAAGTATTTAAAGTATTTTTCTTATTATTGATAGTTTTTAGATTGAGAAACTAATAGTAATGGTGTTATGTTACTTAGGATTATAATTTTAATACTAAAATAAAATATTTTTTTATTTTTTTACATTTTATATAAAAAAAATTTATAGAATTCTTTTTTTTCATATATTTTAAGTTGTTCTAATTTTTATACATAGATGAAATTGAATATATTTGAAGTGTATGTTTTATTGGATTAATTTTATTTATTATTTTCAAGGGAAAGATACACGATAAGAATTAAAAAAATCCAATATGTATTTTGGCTGATGTGGTTGAATGATGTTGGGATGTAATTATAATGTAAAATGACATTATTCATTAAAAATCTATCCCTACTTGCAGATATTATGACACATATTTAACTTTCTTATTAAAAGCACACACTAGTTCTTATATAGATGTATGACAAATATTGAGATTGGATGAATTCTTTAATAATCTGTGTTATTTATATTTTCCTTAGTTTTAATTTGATCTAATATATCCCACATTTTAGACTTTTTTTCATGTATTCTTGGTTTCATTCTTGGGTGTTCTTACTCGTTGAGAAATTATTTGAGTGTTCAAAGTGTTGTTTACATTATTGTTGTTTGTGCTGAATTTGGTGGAGCTCAACTCACACCTTTTGTTGGAGGTAATTATTGATAATTGCATCTCTAGACTATTCAACTTTTCATTCTGTAATAAATTGATCGAGTAGGCCAATCATGGTATCATGTTCATTTTGTTAGAAAATAATTAGTGTGAACATATATTAGTAAAATTAGATTTACACTCTACATAATTAAATATTAATTGGTGAAGAAGTTTTAGGTGATTTATTAATAAATAGGTGATTTGTTGAAATAAATCATGTAGCATTATTGTGTGAGAGATTTTAGGTGTGAGGAAATATAAGTTGTTAAAACAACCAATCTAAATTAGTGTTTGGAAGGTTATTAGTCGAACTACCTCTTAAATAAAAAGGGATGTAAAATACTATATATTGTAATGTCTTACATTAATAAAATTATGTTATTGAGATTGACTGAAATATATTATGCTCTACACATTGACCATTAATAAAGTAAAACCCAATAGTGATATTAGAGTAGGTATCTGGGCTCTCTAAGCATAGTGCTTCATCCACTCATTGTTTTTCCTCACAACACTATAGCTATGCTATGCAAACCATGTGCAAATGCCATCATTGTATTTATTCAACCATCTTACATATTACCATTAGTTTAGCATTGCAGACCATGTGCAACCCCATTGGACTCATCATCCACTTGCACATCCCTCTCTCTTTCTATCCTGTCCACTCTTTACGTTGTTTATTCAACCAATCTTTCCATCATATGCATACACACAATTGAAAAATTATATATATATATATATAGAACCGTGCATATGCAATGTGTTTACATAAGAGTTTGAATATTTTGCAGAAGATTAAATGATTTGTTGAAGAATAACAGTCGTATCTCTGCAACTTGGATCTATCTGGTGCTTCACTACCATCTCCTATGACTACCACTCTGCATGGAGCTTCCATCTATAGGTCGACGACCTTCTCTCATCTGGCACTCAATCTTCCATTCCTGTGGTTTGACTCCATACTCAGTTCTCTTGCCATCAACATAGCTTCTCCAAATGTCACCAATCTCTCATCCTAGCTGCATCACCTACTTTTTGATCTCTGCAAAAAAAATTCTTGTCTGCAGATCTCCTTTCTTCCAAGCTCCACAAGATTCACCTCCAACAACCACTCAAAGGAACGGCCTCCTACAGCAGGCCTGTTGATCTCTACCATCGAGCTTCTAGTTATCCCAACGACGAGTTCTCCTCCAGCAATGTCGCTCACTATCTCCATAGATCATGCACGATCTGCCATTCGAATCTCACATGGCACCTTCCTCGGTGGAGACGTCAAAATTTCTTCTCCATCGACGAAGGCAACTATTTAGGTTCTATGTTTTCATTTTAGTCTTATTTTCTATTTTTGTAGATTTGTGTATTATGTTAAATCTGTAGTTCTTATATTATGTTTTATATTTTATTTATTAAGTTTTTATTTTATATTTAGAATTGTGATTTTACTTTTTAATTTATGGTTTAGTTTTTTATTTTATTTTTGTATTAGGTTTTCTATAAAGTCTTTAGAATAGGTTTGTTATTTTCTAAATCTAATAGTCAATTGGATTTTGAATATATTTTTAATAATCATTTTTATTTATTTTTTAATATTATCAAGTTTTTAGTATTATAAAGTCATCTTTTTTTCGGGTTTGTTTAATATATGTGTTATAAGTATCAATTTTAGTCATTAATTTTGTAATTTTTTAGATTTAATTTTTTATTGTGTCATAAATAAATTGAGTCATTTGTCATTGTTTAGAGTCATTTTGAGCTATTTGAGTCAATTCTATTGGAAAATTTATATGCTTCAAATAAGTCTATGAAAGCAATTGATCTTCTCCAATGTAATAATCCTTTCAAATTCAACCGAACGCATTATCAAGGGTATCAACATCCACATTTAGGAAGGGCAATATAGTGATATATAGTTATTCCCATGTTCACACCAAGGGAGGCTGTTATAAAATAACTAGTATGAACATATATTAGTGAAATTAGATTTGCACTCCACATAATGAAATATTAATTGGTGGAGAGGTTTTAGGTGATTTATTGAAACAAATCACGTAGCATTATTGTGTGAGAGATTATAGGTGTGAGGAAATATAAGTTGTTAGAACAACCTATCTAAATTAGTGTTTAGAAGGTTATTAGTCGAACTACCTCCTAAATAGTAGGAGATGCAAAATACTATATATTGTAATGTCTTACATTAATAAAATTATATTATTGAGATTAACTAAACTATATTGTGCTCTACACCTTGACCATTAATGGGGTAAAATCCAATACATTCATTTTTATTGTCATGACTATGGATTTTTTTTGGTAGAGGAAATTTTAAGACCAAATGTTGTAATAAGTCAATAAAATGTAGGAGGTGCTATTAATGTAATGAAAGCTAGCAATAAAATTTCTACATTGTTTATAAAAAAATAATGTTGGCATTTCATTTGCCTCTAGTATTAAGTTTTCATTTCAATAATGGCTTTGTAACCATTATCCTCTGCCAAAATGCATTGTCAAACTTCATGTCCCTTATATGTTAATACACTTTTCAGTTACATTATCTTTTTATGGTCAATTGAGGACATCTATATTTCAATTTCATTTAAATTTCAACATTAAATTGTAATTTAAGGAATATCACATGTATAGCTTCTTTAGAGTGTTTCTTCATTTTCTTATTTTTGCAACTTTGTTGTTTTAGAATGTTGTTTGACATAGTAACAATGCATATGAAAATTTATTGCAAGAGTAGGAGGTTATTCATATTTATATGAGCTGATTTAATGAGAAAGCATGATAAGTAGTAAGTGCTTATTACTTCTCAATTTTATGTTAGATAGTGCATTTTTTATTTCTTCATTCTCTCTACCTCTAGTCTCCCATTTGATATCTTGATGTTCATATTTTTCATGAAATTTAAGGAGACCAAATCACTGCATCCATGTAAGTTCAAATTTTAAATATTAGTTGAGTGGAATTTGAACTAGGGTTGCTAATGTATGGATGTATTTACTTAACCATTAATCTACAACTTGGGGATGCAAGTTCAATACTTGTTACAGAAAATTTGTCATTGTCAATGGTGGAAAAAAAGGTGATCAAATTTAATTTATAATGATCTAAATTAAGAGTTCAATTTTTCTTATGGTAATGTTGTATTATAATTACGATATTGAGGTTTTTCATGTTTTTTTAAATGATTGATGATATTTTTTTAATAATTAATGAATATTAAAATAGAAATAAAATATCCTTGAATTTGTAGACAATAGCCAAAAATTAAACAATGATATCCATATCTCTATTCAGGTCTATTTTTTAATCAATAAAAATTTGCAATCTTCCTTTATAAGAATTTTTGGTATCAAAGCCAGTAAGAAGAAGGTCTACGTAGAAAGATGGCATCTCAATAATACAGTCCATCATGTATGACACTAGGTGGTAGAAAGTGTACCACAGCTGGAAGAAAGGTGCAATAATTGATAGAAAGGTATTGTAGGTCCCAAGGGACTACGATCTGGCCCAAAAAGGGTTGTAACAGCTATGATTTGGTTCCAAATGGTGACAACCTTACCCTAGGGAAAAGATCTAACCCTTGGCAGTGATGCATAGCTAGGGCAAACCCTGGAGATTAATTATGGATTTTTTATTTAATTGCACAACCTCACAAAATTCTAAAAATGAACAATGGCTCCTAACCAAACCCTAATCTAGAAATAACCTATTCTTTTACATGCAATTACAACCCCTAATTGGAGTTTAATCTATATATTAGAGGGGCTTCACCCTCTAACATGTGCAAAATAGAATGTTTTTGTCCTCTGTATAAAAGTTGAAAGAATTATGAATTCAGTCGACAAGAGTAAAAGTGAATAACCAATCATCAATAATCCATTACTTTTGTCCCCTTGTGCCATTTTATTAATTTCACTTTTTCCAAATCCACCGCAACCCTAAAAGTAATTCAAATTACTTTTAATTAAATATTCAATTTTTCACCCTCATAATAATTATTATTTTTGGCCATGTAATTAATATTGCTTTTGGCCCCCTTTTAATAATAATACACCTAAGTGGCTTTTTTCATGTTATAACATAAAGTAACTTAGGACAACTTAAATAACTTATTATTAAATTATTTTTCTCATTAATTCCCCTTAGCCTACAAGAAGTTTAAAAATAGGCTTTGGTCCTTTGATTTAGTTAATTCATAAAAAACATTACAATCTGCCCTTCCCAAAATTGCTTGTCTTCAAGCAATGCCTAAACCATTCTGCAAATAATAGGACCCCAAACTAATGTTTTTTAATCTCATCCAATCCTCCTTGTGTGGTAGTTAGTTTATGTTCTACTTCTCTGATATAATAGGGAATTGGAAGCCCTATACCCCATGATACTTCTCCAATAATCTCCATGAGTGAGCCCATGATTGTTGAATCATGAATCAGATGTGATCTAGAGAACATACTATCAAATGTGACACCCTCCATTCTATTTGTGGTGATTGATGTTGAAGTTTTTTTAGTGATACCTCGGGGTTCTACCTCTTTTTCCTTGAACTGTGACCATGGCATACTCAAAATTATGCTTATCACTTCTAGATTGTTGTCATAATACTCGCCTTGTGTTTTGAAGAATCTTACCATGAAACTCCAAGATGTACTTCTCAGAAAATAGCATGGATCATATTGTATGTGGGTTGTAAAATTACTATACTAGTCATAAGTTACTCAAACTTTCTCTCTAAATAGTAATGTGTAGGCTGAAATATTGAGATCAACAGATCTAAGGCTAGAAACCATATTCATGTTGGCCCTTAGTTCATGTTTCTTACAGCCAACACTTACATCTACCATGTAAGGTTGGTGACTTCTAAAACAAAATGCACATTATGCAAATATCTCATTTGGTGGCGACCTTAGGAGTCTAATATTGAGTATATCCAAAACAAACCAAACATTATCATAATGAAGTATCTTACCTAATAATAGACCCTTAGTTGTCTCTATGCATGACCAAATTTGGATTTGAGCAAAAGAATCTATGTTCCCTAGACTAAAAGTTGTATCCTTTACTCTATCACCCTCTTTAGAATACTTTTCATGATGACTAGAATCTTGCAATAACATAGTAAGAAGAAACAAATCTAAAATATTTGCATACCTTAGGTTGTAATCAAAGTTTTCATCTTTCTTTGCCAAATTAGAATTTATTTAGATATCCTCAACATCTCCATCCATGTGACTCTAAAATTACAACTTAGGATCAACATTTTCCTCCACTGCATGCTTATCAACATGACTATCCTAAATTTAGATCATATAGGGCAATGACTCACCTTTCATCTCATTGAAAATTGTTGCAGTAATTTGTGGTTCTTCTATCTTATGAAGTGAAGAAGGAACTGAGCTAAACTTCATAGTGAGGGCCCCAACCCTTTCTTGCATTTTCTCAGATGCAGTTAAGGCCTCTTCTATAATTCCAATGACCATATCCCTATATTTAATCACTTGAAAATATTTTGATTTTACTATTTCCAATGTACTCTTTACTCTTTACAAATCTACAAAGTGACTGTATGCTCAGTGCTAGTAACATTTACCTCACCCATAGTTTTGTTCTCTGTTGTAGTTTGAGCATTCTACAAACATAGAGTTATGTATTTAATAAATCTTTTCATACTATACAACTCTGTTAGGACTTTCACCTCTTTCTCTTTTATTACCAATAGTTGTAATTCTTCAATCTTTATTTTCCCTTGAGTGAACTGTTGTAATTCAGCTAACTTTGATGTTGTTGAAATCTCATCAATTTCTACTGCATCTAACACCCTTTTTGGTTCTTCCTCTTTTCTCATCATAATGGGAGAATTATTTTCGTATTGATCACTAGAAGTAAGTCCATCAACTATCAAATATGGCTTCAACTTCCTTGCACATTGTTTAACAAGATTTTTAGCTAGAGTATGGGCAACTAGTGAAGCTTCATGCTCAAGACCAGTCAATAATATAGATAATAAATGTTTGAAAATATCATAACTCTTATTCAGAACTAGAGTAATAAATATTTGCATTAAAGTTACTACATTTTATATTTTCTTTCACTAACAACTATAAGGAAATGTTGAAACATTTTGATAATAAGATCATCACATTTAAGATCTAACATCACAACACATAACCTAATTTTTTCCATAGTTTCTAGAATTGTCACCCTCCTAGAAAAAAGACTTTGATGTAATCTAGACCTTGAAAACCATCCACAATCAGCTGAAATATCTGCCTCGTGGCTTTATTGATATATGGTTTTTCAAGAACTAGCATTCTTATAATTTTACTAATAAAAGTGATAGCTACAAGTCTCACATTTGGATCTAGGTGTTTCAAAAGCTTGGGCTTAACCAAATGAAACATCACTTAATTTACAATCAATTACTTAAACAAAAATGAAAATATACAATTATACCTTTAATATGCAACCAATTTAACTCCAAATTGTGGTGATGTACACCAAGATGACAAGTAAAATGATTGATTCTTGATATGGAATGTTGGATTGCCTTGTGACTCAAGACTTGGATAACATGTTGCAATGTTGATGATGAATAATTTGATAGACAATAGACAAATTAAAAGCATATGATTAAGCCTTGAAAGATCCTTCAGTAGTTAGTATGAATTTAGCATCAAGGACTCCTTTTATGGTTTGTGCATGAGATGTGCATGCTTATATATAGAAGAGGTAAAAGGATTTATAAGGAATTAAAAATTCCTTAGAAGATTATAAAGAATTAAAAATCTCATAGAAGACTCTAAAGAAGAATTCTCTAGAGAGTGTGAAGGATGTTAGAGGCTTATAGAGAGTAGAAGACTTTAGAGGATTATTAAGATTAGTTAATGATGCTTAGATGAGGATTAATTGGTGATTATAAGAATGATTTGTAGGAGAAAGTGGGGGTAGGTGAGGGTAGATGGGTGAATTTTAAATTCACAAAATAATGGATAAGTGAGATTAGTGACAAATAAGATGTGATTAGAATAATTAATTAGGACATAGGATCTGGGTAAGGTTAGTGTGTGATGAGTTAAATTTTAGAAGGGGACTAGGATGATTAGACTATGGAAAAACTAGATGAATTAGTGATGATGAAGCAGTGAGCAAATTTAGATGCATATAGTGTGTATGGATATTCTCCTTTGAAGCTTATCACCTATAATAGTGCAATGAGTGATGGTGAGTTGTAAAAACATATGCACCAAAAAACTAATAAATATTGGTAATAAATGAGGTAAAGAAAGAAAATAAATTGATGCATGTACTTACATGTGGTTGATTGTAGAACTCTTTACCATCTAAGATCATTATCACTAGGTCAGGTTTGATGAAAAGATGCTAAGATGATTTTTGTAGGTTTGGATAATAACAATTTTTTTAATTTAAAAAGAAACCCTTAATACCATAAACAAATTTCCAACATCAATATTCTAGTGGGTCTATAGTTGGCCCTTCATTTAACATATTGCTATTTTATATTATGATATATTTTGAGCTTTGGGCTAACAATATTCATTGAAATTAGATGGTGGTGGGATGACAAAGAGTACAACCAATGGGCCCAACCACAAAAATCATGAAAGTAGGTTTTAATTTCAAATTTGGGTTGGGTAGATAGGATAAATTTAGGAAAATGTGCCTTGGTGCACAATCTGCCTAAAGGAATTTAGCTTGAAGATAGTTAAAATGAAGGTTATGAAAAAATATTAGTGGGGTGAGTATAGAGGGGTTGGAGAGATGGCATTGGACCTTCCTTTGATCATTACTCGATGCCTTGATCTGAGTGTTGGATGCATATGATGTATATATAATATATCATTTTATATCAATAATATAGATAATAAATGTTGGGAAATATCATCACTCTTATTCAAAACTAGAGTCATCATTATCTGTGTTAAAGATACTACATTTTCTATATGATTTTCACTAATAGCTACTAATAAATGTTGAAACATTTCAATAATAATATCGTCACATTCAAGATCCAACATCACAACACATAGCCTAATTTTTTCCATAGTTTTTAGAACTTTCACCCTCCTAGAAAAAATACTTTTGATGTAATCTAGACCTTGAAAACTATCCACAATCAGCTGAAATATCTCCCTCATGGTTTTGTTGCTATATGGTTTTTCAAGAGATATCATTCTTGTAATTTCACTAATACAAGTTATGGTTAAAAGTCTCACATTTGGATCTAGGTGTCTCAAAAGATTGGGCTTAACCAAATGAAACATCACTGAATTTACATCCCACTGCATAATATAATACTATGGAAGTGGGAGCCCACATCAACATTTGTTTGGTGTGAGTGTAAAATTGATGTAGCTGTGTAAACTTGGAACGGTGTAGTTGTCACGTGGAAATTACTAAGGACAAGTGCAATGAAGTTAGTAACTAAATAATCTTGGTGGAAGATGCATGGGATTCAATCATAGGAGATGGTTTGTTCCCAAAAATCATGAACAAGATCCTGGATAGCAGTTTGATGAAGGAGAAAGCCTACTACAATAGCAAAATCACATAGTTGTTATAGATCATGAAAACCTATAGAGAAGACATAGAAGATTGTCTTGAATTTTGGAATGAGTAAAGAGCTTTCTAAAGCTAATGTGGAAGTCTGTTTGAGGCCATAATAGTAATATGAAAATAGTAGTTAAAATTCTAACCATGAGGTAGTAAAAGTCCATCAACATAGAATAAATTGAGCCTTGTCTTCATCAAGGTACAACATAAAATCAAAATCAAGAACATAATAGCAGATTTAATTATTTGTAATTTGTTTCACTAAGTTTATGGTAACATTTTTATTGAGAAATATGCACCAATAAGCTGAGCCTATCCATAGACTCGAGTCTTCATTTTACACTATGCCTATTTTTTCAAGGATCATACCCAAAGTAAATGTGAACGAGTCAATGAAGTTGTCCAAGACATGATAGTGGAAGAATATTGGAGCAAAAATCTTGAACAAGGTACATATAGTTTTTTATATTGAAGGAATAAATATTGTGTTGCTTCTGAAACATTACAAAAGTAAAGTAAAAACTAAATATATCTGACCAAAATTACTTTTATCAGATGCCCAACTTCTTAAAAGGTGAAATTATGCTACCTAAAAAATAAAGATGTATATGATCATTCAGTTTGAAGGACTATGTGGTATCATCATAGGTAATGTAAAAATTCCCACTGATATCAATGCACTCACAAAGTATAAATAGGCTAATGCTAAAGCCCTAGTGTTGATTATGCTAAGCATCATCAACAACATGCAACTACATATCAGGGACACTAATAATGCAAGGACAACATGGGACAAATTACCAATTATATATGAGGTCAAAAATCAGATGAATATCCTCCATTTGTAGTCAAAACTTCATACACTCACTATGGATTTTGACAAAATAGTTGAAGAATTTTTATGTTGAGTAGCTAAGCTATGAATAGAGTTGTTAGCTCTCAGTGAAATGATAGATGACCAACATTTGGTCCTGATCACCTTGCAAACACTCCCTTCCTAATTTAGAGTGTTCATCAGGACATTGAATGTCTCCAAATAGAAAGGGTCATTTAAAGAGCTTGTGAACCTGTTGTAGAAGGAAGAAGCCATCAATTTAGCATAAGATGAGTTTCAAGATAAAGTTCTTAACATGAAGCAGCAATGAGGTCAAAAATCATGCACGGGACCTCTAGAAAAGCAACCACATAAATAGAAGCAACAATAAATGTCTCATCATCAATCGCATAAGTAAAAGAGGTGGTGTCACATTTGTCATACCAATACTCACAACATAGACAACTATTGGTATAATAACTGAAAAAAAGGATCTACTAGCCAAAAAAGCACATTAGGGTTAAAAGATACTCAAAAATCAAAAGGATGTCGCCACCAATGGAAGAAGAAGGAACATCTCACTTCCCAACAAGATGATGAATCTGATGAAGTAACAACTGATGAAGACAAAAACATAGTAATAGTCTCCTAGACCTCACAACCCATGAGGAATATCTAGTTTATTGACTTATGTGCCACTAAACACATGACAGGTGACAAAAATTTGTTTGATTTACTGACAGACCAACCCATTTGACATTGGGTTAGGATCGTTGATGATAAAGAGTATGTCACAGTAGGAATATGTCAAGTTACCATTCCCTTAAGAAAATGAAAATATACACTTATAAAGGTACTATATGTTCCTAGATTGACATTGAATCTCTTATCAGTCAGTCAGCTTTTGAATCATCAAGTGAAGGTGGAGTTTCTTGTCAAAAATGGCATCAAAACATGTTCTATTTCATGAAAAGGTAAAGTTCTTGCTAAAGGTTTTTTGAAAGATAAATTATTTCCTTTAGATGTTGTCTTATCTTCTACAGTATCTCTATCTACCTCAAAAGTAGAATCCACTACCCTTTGGCACCACCATTATGGTCATCTATCAGTTAGATATTTATACCAACAAAGTTCTAAAGGGATGGTACATGGACTTCCCAAGTTGTCTAGTTCCTTACCCATTTGCCCTAGATGCCTTGTAGGTAAAAAACACATGGATCCAATCAAAGGAATCTTCTTTCATGCTAAGAAGCATTTAGAGGTTGTTCATACCAATCTAAACGACCTACTACCTAATTCATTCTTAGGATACAAGTACTTATAACTATTTGTGGTTGACTATTCCTTGAAGATGTGGGTATTCTTACTAAAAATAACAGTGAGTCCCTCCAACATTTCCAATTCTTCTATCAGTAGGTTGTGAAGGAGACCAAACAACCTGTACTTCACCTCTACTCAGATCGATGGGGGGAATTCACATCAAATAAATTCTTGGCATTCCTAAACTAGCAAGGAATAAATTAAAATTTGATTGCTCCCTATATGCCCTAGTAGAATGGCATTGTTGAGTGATGCAATCATAAAATATAGAAATGACTCGCTACGTGCTATCAATAGAAAAGATAGAGAAATGCTCTTAGGTAGAAGTAGTCTAGATAACCATTTATCTTTTCAATAGGGTGAAAACAAAAATTTTGAAGGAAAAAACACTAGAAGAGGTATGGAGTGGTAAAAATCCATCTATTTCTCATTTACAAGTATTTGGTTGCACAACATATACGTATGTACCAGCTTAAAAGAGGAATAAAATTGAGTCCAAAACACACATGTTCCTATTGGGCTATAACACTACCTCAAAGGCATATCGTCTCAAGGATCCTAAGTTAAGGAAAATATATGAAAGCAAAGATGTGGTTTTTGATGAGTCATCTTTTAACTCAGTGATGGAGAATGGTGAACCAATACCAACCACCTCTCACTGACTATTTCTTGAGTCAGTTAACGAGGTGACTTCTCATTAAGAAGAAGAGATACAAGGGGAGTTTTATGTTGATCTTGGAGAATTAGAACATTCACCAAGTAGTTCTTGACATCAGAAAAGTAGTTCATCATAACAGCAATAGAGTTCTCATTCGAAGTGGGTACTAGGCACCAACAAGGACTCTCATACTTCATTAGGAGTCAAAATAAGGAGTCAAACAAGTCATGAGGTAAATTTTGCACTCATGAGTACAATAGTTGATAGTTCATAACTTGGTAATGCTTATGAAGCTTTAAATCAACCATAATGGAAGAAAGTAATGGCCATTGAGTATGACTCACTCATGAAGAATCAAACTTGGAAATTAGTTGA
This sequence comes from Torreya grandis, assembly GCA_037957365.1. Lineage (NCBI taxonomy): Eukaryota > Viridiplantae > Streptophyta > Pinopsida > Cupressales > Taxaceae > Torreya > Torreya grandis. The sequence continues at coordinate 1,160,099 of JARHVA010004911.1, read as the reverse complement.
CCTACCTACAGAAAAGAAACTCAGAGGCTAAAAATGGGGTTTTAAAACCAAATACAAGGTACATGGATCCATCGATAAACATAAATCATAACTTGTAGAAAAGGTAAATGCTCAAAAAGAGGGTATTATTGACTAAGAAGAGACCTTTGCACCCACTATGTAGATCAAGACCATCAAAGTTGTTTGCACACTGGTATCATAGAATGGATGGTGACTACAATAGATGGATGTCAAAAGTGATTTTATTAATGGTGATATAAAGGAATAAGTATACATGACCCAATCGAAAGGATTTTTTGATGAAAAACATCATAAAAAGGTATGTCATCTCATAAAATCACTTTATGGACTAAAACAAGCTCCTAGGGCATGGTACACCAAAATAGATTATCACCTTTTGCAACATGGTTTTACTCATAGCCCCCCAAATTTTAACTTGTACATAAAGAAGGTAAGAACATATATTGTCATTCTTGTTCTATATGTGGATGATCTTGTGATCACTAAAAGTTTACAAGATTAGGTTGATATTTTTAAGAATCACCTCAAAAGATCCTTCAATATGACTAACTTGGGGATACTACATTATTTTCTTGGCTTAGAGATATGGCAAAAACTGAATGACATTTTTATCTACCAAATAAAATATGCCAAGACACTCTTGAAAATGTATATAATGTTAGATCGTAAGCCACTCTCAACACCGATGGAGAAATGTTTACAACTCTCTCAATTCTAGGATTCACCTCAAGTAGATGTAACTCTTTATAGACAGATCGTTGGGAGTCTCATCTACTTGACTTACACCAGACCGGATATATGTTTTATTGTGATTTGTCTCTACAAATTTATGTAGGAACTGAACAAATGTCACTGAGTTGTAGAAAAGCATGTTTTGAGATATGTCTGAGGTACACTTGAGTATGGTCTAGAATACAAGAAGAATAATCAATTTTTTTGTAGGGATACACCGACTGGGACTACACTCGATTTGTTGATGATAGAAAGTCAACATCAAGATACATATTTCATCTTAGATATAGACTAATCTTATGGAACAATAAGAAGCAAATTATTATTTATTTGTCATGCACTGACGCAGAGTATCGTGTCACATGTGGAGTTGTGTGTGAAGAGATATGGTTATGTCACATACTAGCTGATATGGGCTATACTAAAAAGAAGCCACCCATCATTCATTGTGATAATTAAGGTGTGTTAAAGCTTATGAAGAATCTTGTTTATCATGAAAGAAAGAAACACATAGAGGTTGAATGTCACTACATTCAAGAGAAAGTAATAAACCACCACATCCAGCTCCAGTACTACCCTAACGATGCACATATTGCAGATATACTCACCAAATCCCTTAGAAAGGTGAAAATTGAACTATTTAGGGAGTGCATTTGTAAAAATAATGTAATAAGGGAGGAATGACAATGTATCATCAAAATTACATTATTTTCTAGACTATTCAAGGATTTTTGAATAGTCCAAAGATTACATTGATCACACCATTAATGGGGGATAGTTATAAAGACAGTCAGTTATGGATTTTTCTAGACCCAAGATTGGATATATATATATATATATATATATATATATATATATCTGTTCAGGTCATTTTTTTAATCAATAAAAATTTTGCAGTCTTCCTTTATAACATGCCTATTTTAGAGCTCACAAGAAATATTGTTCCCATCCCCAGATGTCATGCGTTTTTTATGTTGATGGGGCCAAAGCTCATCCCTTTTATTTATTATCAGCTTGTAGAGTTGTATAAAAAAATAAAAAAGAACATTTTTTGATTTTTACTCAAGGGTAGGCACATATCATACTAAAAGCTATCTAATAATTTCTAGCAATAGAATAAGGGGCATTCTCTAATTTTTACTCAGGGATGGACACATATCATACTATAATTTATCTGTGTATTTATAACAATTATAATTATTTTTGAATGATGTGTTTAAATCATTTCCATTGTATTTTTAGAAGTAGGGGACTTTATTCAAAAGTCTCTAGCTTATTTTTTTATGCACTTCTATTAAAATACATTGTTTTTAATAATGCCACAAAAAGTGAATACTAAGTTGAGTATGATCTAAGAATAAATTGTGCATAAAAAATTACAGGTGGTTTATATGTCATTCACAACAACTAATTATCATTTGTATATAACCTATCCTTACAAAATACAATTTCTTGCTGTTTTTTATTCTTATTTTCAACTTTTTTAAATATTGTATATTATTCATATACTCAACCTTAATGAAATTTAAGAATTTCTCTTAATAATACATATTAAAGTCACACCACAACACGCATTTATTTTAGAAGTTGTATTCTTTATATAAAGTTTTTTCTGTCTTCTTTTAGTTAGGAATTAAGAATTCTATTTTATGTAGAAGTTTCATTCTAATCTATAAAATATATATTTATAAGAGTTCCCTTTGTCTTCTTATTGTTGCAATTATGCTCCTTAGAACAGGAGCACGAATGCTCCTCCTTATCATTAGGACAAATATAAAATGTAGTTAAAAATATAAAGGAAATTATATATAAATCAATGTCCGATACATAAATATGTCAAATTATT
>JARHVA010004911.1:1150000-1152500 GCA_037957365.1 Torreya grandis | reverse complement strand
TTCTCCCATCTTTCATAGACCTTATGTGTATCATGTGACCATATAAAATTACCCAAGAAGACCATTGCCCATGAATAGGGCTCATCATTCATAAATTAGACTTCATAAAGCTTTGTGAATGGTCCTCTATCTCCTTCATTATTCTTTAATACTAAAAATTTAAAACCCACCAGTAAATACAATCCATTTAGAAACACTATAGTGATGGGCCTTGCAGACTTCATGCCTTTTTTAGGAAAATTCATTGATGTTCTAGTTTGCTCATTCAAAATGAAATTTTGAATGTCTTCCACCCCTTCCACTCCTAAAACTTTTCTAGGACTAGGCTCTCATCACAAAAATGCTAATTAGATTCACTGCTTACCTGAGAAGGGGATCTTGAAGAAACCCAATAGGTGTTGTGAGCAACTTCTGCTCTATTTTTCTTTGCCAAATTACATGTGAAAAATTCCTTCTAATAGTCTATAGATCTGGTTCTTTCCCATGAATCTTACCATTTAGACTTATAGGGGATGTCCCTAGTGGCAAGGATAAACCCCAATCCACCCAAAGATGGGTCATCTTCATCTCCTCCTTCCCCTTGTTTTCCTTCTCACCCTCATCCTATTGGAAGAGGTATCCTTCCACTTCTTTTTCTCCCATCCATGTCTAAATAGGTGTTCTAGTTTTCTCACTCAAATAAAAATTCAAAATGTTGAAAGTCTTTCACACTAAATTTCTCTCACCTAGCTTGCCATTTAAAATAATGGGGGATGTCAGTGGAGGCATGGACAACTCCCAGTCTACCAAGATCTGGGACATATTCATGTCCTCCTTTACCTTTCTTTCCTTGTCATCCATGTCCTAATATAATAATCCTCCTTTCATTCCTTCTGCTCCTATTCATGTCTAAAATGATTTTTTGATTTTCCCTCTCAATTTGAGATTCAAAATGTTGAAGCTCTTTCAATCTGAATCTATCCAACTAAGCTTGCCACTCAAACTTATGGGGCATGTCATTGTTTTCATGGACAAACCCTAGTCCACCTAGATCTTGGTCATCTTTGTTAACTTCTTTCCCTTGAATTCCTTCCCACCCAGATCTTACATAGATATTTTTCATTAAATTGTATCATACAAATAAAAAATGGAATATTATTTTGAATGAGTTAGAGGTGAATCTATTCCTTCATATTTGTATTTTACAAATTCATCCCATGATTGTCCCAATCTAGGAATAAAATAATTGAATTTATCTCTAATATGATGATTTTATATGCATAATGTTGATGGATTTCCTATAAATTAATGTCTTATACTACTAAAGGTATATAGCTAAACATATTTGTATCTCATTCTAGGTGGTTTTATACAAGGTTGTGGGAGTGTAAGAGGAGATGGTGGTGGAGATAATGATGTGTGTGATGAAATATTATTCTTAATAGGATCCTCATCATGATTCACATACATTAATTATGTGACATAACATAATTATTTGTTCAATTTTTAAAAAAACCATATACAAGTAACTAGAAAATTAACTTCTACTTTTATAAATTTTAAAAAACAATATACTACAAAATGAATAACATTTTACTTAACATAAAAACCCATTACCTTATATTATTTTCAAAATACTATAGAAAAATAGATTAATTTAATAATTGGGATTCAAAAAAGTAATATATTTATTGATCACATTGTCAAGTACATTTTTTTCTCATTTTAGTTGGTGTTTCTCTCCATTTAAATTGATAGTCAATAATAAACTATTTCCTAAGTTTTATATTTAAATTTTATTCTACCATGACATTATGAGGTAAAATTTTAAGTATGTCACCCTCTTTGTCATTAGGATACTCTATGTATATTGATAATTAGGAGATGCATAATTATTACACCAATGAGTATTATTATAAAAACCAATAATATTATTAATTACATAAAGACATATATAAATTTTGGAATGATCATGCATATATTGGGTTTCATTTAAGGTTGTATGAATATTTATCCCCATTGTGTTAGAATTAGAACACATGCCATACTTGACATACTAAACATGTCACCACAAAAAATCAAGTTGTGAATTTTAATACTGGGCTATAAGAATGCAATATCAACACTTTTGACTCCTTTTGTGATAATGAGTCAAATGATGACTCATCATAAACTATATCTTGACTTCCATATATCTTTTGTATCTCAAGATCCATGATACAATAAGCATTTGAGGTAGTACTATACCCTAATAGAAGTCACTAGAGTGTATTCAGTTTGATCTTCCTCCTCTTTTTATTAGGGACATGTTTATAATATATACAACCAAATACTCTAAGATGAAATATCGATGGTTTATGACCAATGCATACATCTTTTGGTGTCGTGTATTTAATATCTTTGTAGTTTCCCTGTTGATAAGATATACGACTATTTAAACTATTTTTTCTCAGAATTGTACCTCCCAATTCAGAGTGGAAAGCATGAAGTGAGCCATATCCATGACTAAATGATTAGGTCA
>JARHVA010004911.1:997500-1142500 GCA_037957365.1 Torreya grandis | reverse complement strand
AAGATAACTAATCAAGAGTGGAGAAATAAATATGGAATTTTACAAGTCAAAAGAGTAAATGATAGATATATTAACAAAAACATTGGTAAATTAGAACTTTAAACACGTAAGATAGATTGTTAGAATTATATATGCTAAGTCATCTAGTCGTAAAAATTTAAGTGGAGTGTTGCAAAAAACAAATAATTCCTTTCACCAACTCCACCACCGACACTCCACCACTAATGGTATTTAATGAACAAGAACATTAGTTGATTAAGAAGATGGGAATTCAATCAAAGTAACATGTTCAACCATACCTTCTATAGATGCATGTCATGGTATTTAGTGCAACCCATAATTCATTAAACATTCTTTGATTATTTAGAAATAAAAAAAGTATTTAATCTAAAATCTGTGACCTACCAAAGACCTCTATATACTAGAGGCATATGTAATTTGTTTATGAAAAAAATAGAAATAAAATATCTATTTTTTTGGTTTATGAATGCCATATAGTTTTGATTATTTTTTATTTAATGTTATAGCATTTGCATTTTTTTTCCTATGCCCACACCAACACATGATACGCATCCTCTTGGATGAATCTATGAACATCCTTTGGGCACGTGTTTAAGGAAGAATGCATATTTCTAGAAAATAAATAAAAAATAAGGAAACTTACTCCCAATCCACATCTCTATTAAACTTTATCTCACTCAATACACATTTTCCTAAAATGCATCACAATTACCCTAGTTTAGTCTAACCTAGATTATATAATAATTACCAGTTCTAAATATATGGGTGCATAAATACCCATTGTAAAGTATATGAACATTCTCTTGAATGCATATGAAAGCTCATGGTAGCTATCATACATTTTTAGGTCCAGCTTTCTCAAATAGAGATTTTTTTACGACATAAAGAGCTTCTTTAATCAAGTTTAAATTAGTAGTCAAAGCATTTTTTCCCCTTCAAATATCTAATTCTTAGCCAACCTTATTCTTGATCCTTACACAAAAATAATCAATATTTCTATTTTTCTTTACCAAAATTAAAACATGCCATGTTTAAACAAATCAACAAACACTTACCCAAAAATAAAATTAAATAAATCAATAAAATAAAAAAATAAAAATAAAAATAAAATAAAAGATTACAAACACTTCTAGTAAACACATGACTTATGACCCAGCTATTTATATCTCTATTACATGTTATAAATCTGGGTTAGATTGTTCAAATTTCTTCCATTTACCGACTACCCCTAATGTAATACCATTAGGCACTTTTATCTTCCTTCAAAATTTTGTGTCACAACATTACATTTATTATCACTATAATATATATTTAAATATATAAATATATTATATTAATTACAATATATTAATAATACTTTTGAATATATTAAGTTGAGATATATGCATAATTGGTAACAATTAGCTGTTTTCTTTAAAGTATTTAAAGGTTTTTTTCTTATTATTGATATTTTTTGGATTGAGAAACTAATATTAATGGTGTTTTGTTACTTAGGATTATAATTTCAATACTAAAATATTTTTTTTTTTATTTCGTTACATTTTACATATAAAATGATTATAGAATTCTTCTTTCTCATATATTTTAAGTTGTTCTAATTTTTATACATAGATGAAATTGAATAGATTTGAAGTGTATGTTTTGTTGGATTAATTTTATTAATTCTTTTTAAGGGAAGGATAAAGGATAAGAACAAAAAAATCCAATATGTATTTTGGCCAATGTGGTTGAATGATGTTGGGAAGTCGTTGTAATGTAAATATGACATTATTCATTAAAATTTTATCGATACTTGCAAATATTATGACACATATTTAACTTTATCATTAAAATAACACACTAGTTCTAATATAGATGTATACAAAATATTGGTATTGGATGAATTCTTTAATACTTTATGTTATTTATATTTTCCTTAGTTTTAATTTGATCTAATATATCCCTACATTTCAAACCCTCTTTCTTGTGTATTCTTTGTTTCATTCTTTGATGTTCTTACTCATTAAGAAATTGTTTGAGTGTTAAGAGTGTCGTTTACATTATTGTTCTCTATGATGAATTTGGTAGAGCTAAACTCACTCCTCTTATTGGAGGTAATTATTGATAATTGCATCTCTAGACTATTAGACTTTTCATTTTGTAATAAATTTATTGAATAGGTCAAGCATGGTATAATGCTCATTCATTTTTATTGTCATGGCTATGGAGTTTTTTTTGTATAGACACTTTTAAGACTAAATGTTGTAATAAGTCAATCAAATGAAAGAGGTGTTATTAATGCAATGAAAGCTATAAATACAATTTTAACATTGTTTATAAAAAAATGAAGTTGGCATTTCATTAGCCTCTAGTATTAAATTTTCATTTTAGTAGTGGCTTTGTAATCATTATCCTCTACCTAAACTCATTGTCAAACATCATGTTCCTTATATTTTAATACACTTTTTAGTTGCATTATCTTTTTATGGTCAATTGAAGACATCTATATTTCAATTTTATTTAAGTTTCACCATTAAATTATAATTTGAAGGAATATCACATGTATAGCTTCCTTAGAATTTTGTTTCATTTTCTTATTTTCATGACTTTGTTGTTTTAGAATGCTCTTTGACATAGTAAAAAATCATATGAAAATTTATTACAAGAGTAGGAGGTTATTCATATTTATATGAGATGATTTGATGAGAAAGCATGATTACTAGCAAGTGCGTATTAATTCTCAATTTTATGTTAGATGGTGCATTTTTGCGTTCTTCATTCTCTCTACCTTTGGTGTCCCATTTGATATCTCGATGTTCATATTTTTTAGGCCATTTATGGAGACAAAATCATTGTATCCATGTATGTTCAAAGTATAAAAATTAGTTTAGTGGAATTTGAACTAGGGTTGTTAATGTATGGATGTATCTACTTAACCATTACTCTACAACTTGGGGATGCAAGTTCAATACTTAATGCACAAAATTTGTCATTATCAATGGTGGAAAAAAAGGTGATAAAATTTTATTTATAATGATCTAAATTAAGAATTCCATTTTTATTATGGTAATGTTGTATTATAATTACGATAATGAGGTTTGCCATTTTTTAATGATTAACGATATTTTTTTATTAATTAATGAATATGAAAATAGAAATAAAATATATTTGCATTTGTAAACAATAGCCTAAAATTTTAAAATGATATCCATATGAATGTATGAAAATTGATTATAATTCCATGAATATGAAATTATATAGTGATCGAAATGTGCCTCAAGAAAATTGGCTGGAATAGTTCTCTAGTCACCAAGATGAAGAGTCCTTCCAAGAATACTTTGGAAGTATGTTGAAAGTTGTGAAGATGGTTATGAAGAACAATATTCAAATTTATCCATTTAAAAATGATAAATTAGATGAAATTAAAATCCCAAGTGGAAGAAATACATGTTGTACATACCTTGGACTATGTTTTAGTCTCTTACGAGCATAATATTTTTATCACACACAATGGTGAAATGGTAAGTGTGAGTTATTTCTCTTTTCATCGCCATTATTTTTTTTCACATTTTTATCTAATTTCTTTTGCATGTGTCTTCAATAGATACATTAATGTAAAGAAACATAATGCAAAGATGCCACGAACAAAGTAGATGCACCATATAAATAGGTATCATTATACTTAATTTTTTATTACGACTGTAATTATTGAATTAAAGGTTTAGCAATATCCATTTCAGACTATAAATTTTAACTACTCTTTTTTTTATTATAAAATGGGTACAAGTATTTAATATCTGTGTTAGAATAGACATGAATGATAAAATGAATCTGATTATTATGTTATAGATGCCGGTTTTATAGCTCACAAGAAATATTGTTCCCATCCACACATGTCATGCATTGTTTATGTGGATGGGATGAAGGCTCATCCCATTTATTAATTATCATCTTGTGGGGTTGTAGAAAACAATAAAATGGTTATTTTCTGATTTTTCCTTATGGGTAGGCACATATCATAGTATAAGTTATCTAACCATTTATTTCAATAGAATAAGTGGCATTCTCTGATTTTTACTCATGGATATACACATATCATACTATAATTTATCTATGTATTTATTAAAAAAAAAAATTAAATTGATGTATTGAAATCATTTCCATTATATTTTTAGAAGTAGGGGACTTTATTTGAAAGTCTCTATCTTGATTTTTTATGCACTTCTATTAAAATACATCATTTTTTAATAATGCCACAGAAAGTGAATACTAAGTTGAGTATGATCTAAGAATAAAATATGTATAAAAACTTATGGGTGGTTTATATGTCTTTCACAACAACTAACTATCATTTTTATTAAACTTTTCCTTACAAAATACAAATTATTATTGTTTTTTAATTCTTATTTTGCACTTTTCTAATTTTTGTATGTTACTCATATACTCAACCCTAATGAAATTTAAAAATTTCTCCTAACAATACTTATTAAAGTCACACCATTACACTCCTTTATTTTAGAAGTTTTATTCTTCTAGAAAGTTCTTTCTGTCTTCTTTCAGTTAGGAATTAGGAATTCTATTTTATGTAGAAGTTTCATTCTAATCTATAAAATATATAGTTATAGTTCCCTTTGTCTTATTATTTTTGCAATTATGTTCCTTAGAGTAGGAGCAGGAGTGTTCCTCCTTATCATTAGGAAAAATATAAAAATAGTTAAAAATATAAAAGAAATTTTATATAAATCAATGTTTGATATAGAAACAAGACAAATTATTAATTTCCACTTTATGTTGATGTATGGAAATTTGTTTATATAGTCTAGATAGAGATTCATTTAATAAACTAATGTAGCTATATTTGAAATGGAATACATTGACTCTATCTTTGTTATCATTGTGGAGAGCATTGGAAGGTATCTCAATAACTGAGAATTCTATTTTTTTTATTAAATTAGAATTTCCTTATATTTACATGTATCTATTTATAAACTGATATTTTTAACATGACATGAATTAAATGAATATTAATTGTAAGACATTATAAAATAGGCAAATGTTTGCAAATACATATTTGTCTTTCAAACTTAATTAATATTTTAAATGTTTTTTTTAGTATATTTTAATATCTATAATGATATTAATTTCAATACTATATTATTGTATTTCCAATTATTTGTATTATATATAATTATTAAGGAGATATGAGTGAAAAACAATAATCTTGTGTATTATACATATTTCTATGTAATCATTATTGTTTCCATTTTTATTAAATTTAAAAAGAATATATAAACATAAAATATATTATATATATTCTAATTTTTCAATTTTTTATTTAAAAAATATGTCTCATTTAAATGATAAATAATAATTTGTATGAAATCATCATAACCAAGAGTTTTTTAGGCTAAAATATGGAAACACAACTCAAAAATTTTGGGGCAAAACCCACGAGTTAAATTTGACATTATAATTTTGATATAAAACTACATGTCAAAAATTTAAACCTAAATTTATGGAAATTATGATTGCAACAATTGCTTATTAAGGGTCAATTTCCATGAGTTTAAATTTGTTCTAGCATTAATCTAAAACCTTAGGTAGATAAAGAGACGAGTGTATAAATCAGGGAATAAAATAATATAGCATTAACATCCACTAAATTTATAATAATTATTATTTTTGCTTAGCCTATAAATAAAAATAAATTGAAAAGGGTGTACATAGCTAGAAAATAGGATTGAAACAAACACTTAAGTATTCTAAAAATTGATGTAGAAAGTGGGTAGTGTGTCATCAATCAGAAATAGGTGTCAAAAACATCCTTGGGCAATCACATGGCCCTCTTTGCTAATAGCGTACTCTAGTAATTACCTTCCTTTTTGTGCTATTGACCCTATCTATATAAAATAGTGAAACTTGGAGTAGACCTTCAGTCTATTTTGAAAAGCATGTGGCTACATGTTTGATACCTGAATCATCATATGTTCTTTTTTTTTATTGGTTTCACTATAGAACCCTAAGTTTTCATGCTTACTAGGATTTTTTAGGCACACAAGTGTAATAAGGGTGACATTATTAGGGTAGGTTAGATGCGACCTCAATACCCCATGTGTTGCGCATTGCCTACATAACAATACCCTCAAAGGGGATCAAGCTTGATGTAGTTTTCCCAATCTAAGAGATGGTGCAAGTGAGAGTGATGCTAGTAAGCCTAAGTATGAATGTTATTTTTAATGCTTTCAATGTGACTTAAAATTAAATACCTAAGTAAAAATAAGCTTTCATCTAATATAAATGGATGTATGCAAAAATAAAGGTAAATAGGGATCAATGACCATAATCTGCATAACTATTTCTAAGCTTGTTCATGAGAATTTTCATCTAAGGAATGAATGACTAAGAGTGGTCTTTATATAGTGCTCTAATGTTATTTGAGACATGAAATGAGTCTAGGCTGACCCTAGGATGCTTTGAGGAATGTAAAAATATTCATTGGGGGTAGAAAAAACTAAGACACAATACTATTTCCCCCTTTGATAATAGCGTAATATGTTATAGACCAAACGGGATGCGCTAATGTTCAAATGGCTAGCACGAGTAAGGATCTAACATGCCTAAGAAATTTCTTAATGGATCTTTATATCTATATGCATGGGATGAGTGCACATATATTACATAAAAGGATCAAAAGAGTTCCTAAGATATGTCTAGAGATAAGATAAGGATAAAGTAATCTCAAGTGACATGCATTACATTATATGACATTTTAGTTGACTACATTTACCCCCCTTTATTCTAAAAATGTAACATAGTTAAATGAATAACAATAAATGAAACAAATATGTACCTAGACTTACTTAAGAGGTGAAGCATGTGAATGTGCATCTGGTTTTGTAAACTGTGCTCCATTATGCATCTTCAAAAGGAAACATGTATAAATCAGTCCTTACTTTATAATTATTAAAAAAAAGAAAAAACTAAGTAAATAGATGAGAGTGAGTGAGAATAACAACTACATGTCATTGGTTATGAAAAATAATGCAAAAACTTTGTGATATTATATGTGTGTAGATGGTGATCAAAGTTGGGAATATCTTAGACTAGGTTCATGTCTTGCACAATCCCCATGTGTGGGTGGCTCAATAACCTAAGTAAACCTTAACTACATCATTTAACACCCCTATTTGGTGGATGAAATCTATGAATAAATTAGATTAGATTGATGAGTGATCTAACCCTCTCATATGGGTGGCTAAAGAACTTAAGTAGGTTATGACTCTATCATTGCCTACCCATGTTTAGTAGATGCATCTGAAGTTGAGACTTTGTGATGTAACTAAAATTACATAATATGGATTTGGGCCATATAGAAAATATAAAATATAAAAATAGCTCTAGGCCACTCGAGAATGCCAACCACTAAAAACAAAATGAGGCATCTATCTGGTGTGATCCTAGTGGAAAATTGGTGCAAAACTGGTGCATATGGTGTCTATAATATACAACATGGATAATGACATTTATTTATCATTCCATTTAAGATAAATGGTGCCAAACTAAATATATGGGAATAATGTGACATGCCCATACCCCCAATTCTGATATATGAGCCTATAGACTCTAAATTGAGTCATAGTAATATGAATATGTGCATATCTGAAATTGAAATAAGAGTTACTATGCATGATGTTCCTAATCTGATAAAACATGTGTAATCTTGTGTAAAAATTGAGTATATACTAAACCTATTTAGTAATCTATGATCAAGACTATGTAAATTTGAACTATAACTATTTTACCTTTCTGATAATTATAAAATCTTCTATTTTTAAGGCTATTAGATAGTAGCATGATCCCATTTGCCAATAACACTATGTGCTATAGACCATTATAATTTTTTATTGACCAAATGTGTCATTTTAAAGGAAAACTAAGAGTGATCTAGATGTGACTATGTTTCACATTATTTTATTGAATTTGAGCTCTATATTTTATGTTTACAAGTTGAAAACTATGTTCTAAGTGAATTCATATGACCTGATCTCTATGAAAAACCCTTGTGAATTCCCCTTATTTTGAGGGGAGTTATTAAACCTCTAGAATAACTATCCTCACAATAAAATCTATGAATCATTATGTTAGACTAAAAATATATGACTTCTATGTGAGAAACCAATATAATGTGTATACATGACATCAGAATGTAGAAATAGTCTAAGCATATGTTAGAAACATGCGATGTATGTTAGAAGTAAAAATTATAAGGTTTTCAGGATAGACATTATGATGTAATCATGTCTATTAACAACAAATCTAAATATAATCTAAGTAAACTACCCAAAGGAATTGGGCATGATGTCCATCAAGGCACCCAAAGAGGAAGGTGAGATGCATGAGGTCCCTCATGGCATCACAAACTAGATGTGAATGTAAAAAGTAAGATACAAGTGTCATGGCCATGATGCATACATACAAACACATGTGTCACACAAAGTAGGATAAGGGGCCATGATACAAGCAACATGAGCACATGTCACTAAGTCTGGGAAAATGGGAAACACACAAGAACATGTTCAAATGTCCACATATGTAAAGAGAAAACAAGGTTGGATTAGTGCCATAAGGAAATACATATTCACATGTCTACATACACAATAAAGAAGCCAATACAAGGACATGGGCACATGTCCAGAACAGACACATAATGAAAGAAATTGGCTTCAAGCCATGGCACAATGGCATATTCAAATGCCCTTCAGTAGATGTATAAACATAGAAACACAATAAAATCTAAACTATTAAAGCAGTAAATGAAAGTGTGCATAAACATGTGGTACACATCCATATAATATCCAGGATGTACATAAGTTGAGTCTATAATAGTAGTAGTCAGTAAAAAAATAGTGTAATATAAGATTTAAAAAATATCAGGATTTGGTTTACAAGAAATCATATTTTTTAAAAATTAATAATTTGTTAAAATAAAAGAAATAATATATTAAAATAATTTTCTAAATAAAAATATAAAAGTATAATAATAATTGTTTTCCTCAAGATGTGTGTAATATTTCCATCTCATCCTTGACATACAATTACTTGCATGTTTTTTCCCCCCCTTACACCTGTCATCCCTTCCCCGTGCCACCGCACCCACCCTTGATACCTGTACTCATATATATCACTAAATTATATAGTCAATATTCATCAAAATCAAGAGGAAAATATATCCCCCATTAAAGCTATAACCAAAAAAATGTTCATTGGTCTTTTCTCATATAAATTTGTAATCATGAGATTGATGAGGCTACAAAGAAGCTAACACAAAAGAGGTGGATATGAAATTATAAAATAAGGCTAAAAACTATATGAATTTAAGAACATGACTAAAAAATATATAAAATAAAATAGTCGATTGATTTGAATAGCTCACTTTAAGTAAGTAAAATATGAAGGATCATCTCATGAATATCACCACTTGTAGACGGTCAAAGTATCCCAAGGATGCATATAATATGATCATTGAGGCACACAATGGGTTTAATCATAAGGGGTGTGGTAATCCACCTTTACTTTTCACGTGGTAGCATCAATAACAATGCTTTTGATACAGCCCATAATATTCAACACTTTTTTAGAAATAATATCTATGATCACAAGGTTTCTTATTTTTTAATGCTTAGTATTCAAAAGTCATTATTTTTTATATTATATATCTTTAATCTGTTTAATACATTTTTTATATTTATAAATTTAAAAGTATTTAATAAAAAAATCATAATTAGAAAAAAAATATTATGTTGGTATTATTTTTTATACATTCAAGAATTTCGGTACCATTTTTCGTAAGGTTTGTCCTTGGTTTTTTTTATGGTTTTTATAATTTTTTTCTTATCTTCTATTCCTTTTTTTTTTAAAATAATAATAGAATTTTACCCCTAGTGTTTAGGGGATTTACCTACTATTTTCCATAGAGTTATTTATAGTTGCTTTAGTTGGGATTTTTAATTATTTTTACAGTAGAAAAACTCAATCTTTTGTTAGATGTGGTATGGTCTTCTACCGTTAACTTTAATAGACTTTGAGAGCATCGGATATTTACTTAATATATTATATAGGATTCTTACTTCTTACTTTTTAAGGTTTCTACTTGTTTTTTCTAAGGTTTTTCTAGATCTTTTACTTTACATATATATATATATATATATATATATATATATATATATATATATATATATATATATATATATATATATATATATATATATATTGTTTTTCTTGTTTTAATATATAAAATATTGTTTCTTAATGTTTTTGATGTGAATCAAATTTATCTATTCTATAAATAATTTCTATGAAAACCATTTACATATATATTTTATTTTGTCTCTGAATTGCTTCCCCTTCCTCTTAATCCTCATTAATTCTACATAGAATTTCTCTTATTTCATCTCTAACATGTTATTCTTGCTCATTTGTTACACATAGTTATTTTATCCACACCCTTATTCTTATTCTGCATTGTTCATTCTAGGATAAAATCTTCCCTTTATCTTTCCCTTTCCATCATATTTTTTATTTACCTCCTCTACATTTTACCCCTAGCATTATTAAATTATGTTTCCAACTTTCCTTTCTCCATTTCACTATCCTCTTCAATTTCAGCCCATACAAAAAAAAGTTTAAAAAATGAAACATTGAAGGATAAATAAAAACTCTCATTTTTATTTTAGTTCCACGGTTCATGGTGATGCAAATTTGGTTAAATTTACACCACATTTGTGTTACCCTCCCATCTTCTTTTCACTCATCCCCTCAAATGTTTTTTAAATAATAAAACTATGTCTATTTTATTTTTAATTTTCAAGAAAATAAATCAAAGGTGATATAATAAATAATAAAAATGTTAAATAATAAATTAATTAATAATTTTTAATAGTATAATATTGATTTTTACTAATTAATTAATGAACACATTACATAATGCTAGATTCTCTAGGATGAAAGCATATACCGAAAAAAGGAATGGATCACTAGATGTATTAAGTAGAGAAGGTGTGTGTAAATATATGAGAGAATAATAAATACCATCCATAATTAGGGGTGTTAACTTAGGTAATAAATCACACTTAACCACCTCTAACTGAGCTTAACACCAAGTGTGAGTAATACACTAACAAACCCCCTCAAACATAGCTTAGGTGGGTATAAATAAAAGTGGGTTTCAAAAATAGGCCTGATGAGGTACCCAAAAACAATCTCTCAAAAGAGGAGAAAGGAAGAAAAACCAATGGGAAAAAACACCCCTCCAAAAGGAGATAAAAGAAAGAGGAGAACTGCAAGCCTCTCCCCTTTCCCCCCTCCTCCCCAATGATTATGTCATCAACATATGCATAAAGTAAATAAGGTGTGTGTGCATATAGGAGAAAATAATAACTTCCATCCATTATTATTGGAGTTAACTTAGGCAATAACTCACACTTAACAACACCTAACTAGGATTAATTATAAGTGTAAGTAATACACTAACAAATTTAATTAAAACACATAAGATGATAAGTTAAATATTATGAAAATATTAGGGAAAGTTTTTTTTTTTAAATAGTACATATGTATGGGTATATATTTTTAAATTTGATGAGGTAAATGCATTTGAAACTAAAGCTATAAACCAAACAAGTTAGGGTTCTGATATGTGGACCCACATCCAAGGGGAGGGTTTTACATGATGGACCCACAACCAAGTTTTACATATAAAAACAAAAGGGTCTTAAGGATTACCACCAAACCAAGTACAAAAAAAAGGGTTTTGATAATCTTGAGAAATTGGTAAATTAGACAACAAGGGGGTTTTAAGGCTCCCATAACCATAACACAAGGGTTTTGATGGTTCTCACAACCTCAACATAGTCAAAAATGTTTCAAATTAATGGTATTCAAAGGGTTGTCACCGTTCAACAAGACTCTCTTAAGACTTACTACTCCACAAAACAAGAATCCCTTAGGAATAGAAGGTATTCTACTGCCTAGGTCTTCTTCACAACCTTCGTGTAGCTAAGACATAGTAAGTGGGATTTTCCTCTCACTAAAACTAGTAAGGTGCATTACTCTATCATCCACTCTGATATGACAAGATTTGGTTGGGATTATTATAACCACCCCAAACCAAACCAACTGAAACTAAAGAGGTGTTTTATTATTTTTGGGAAACTAGTGTTTAGTTCCTAAACAATAAAGGGTCTAGATAATGGGGAAAATTGAAATTAAATATAGTAAAATATGGACTTTGATCAAAATAACTACATAGGGAAGAGAAGTAACTTATTTGGAAAAATAGACTAATACAACTATTTCAAAGCCTGAAAACTACTACACAAGACCGGGAAGATGTCAAGAACCTAGATCTACCTTTCAATTGGTGAAAGGATAAGAGCACCAAAATAGGATACCCTAGGGTCCAACATTGTTGTATTTTTCTGCCATTATTATCCAAATTGCTCATGGAGACTTGAGCTTTTTAGGTTTTATTTGTTGTCACTATGTGATCTTGTCTAGGAAATTTTAGATGCTAAATTTTGACAGAGATCCTTGTAAAATTGTTTTAATATTCAAATCCTTTGGCCTATCTACACACACAAAATAATAAATAAATCAAAATGAAAAGCGAGAAAACCAAGGTTAGGGGAAATATGATCACACAATCTATAACCCCTACTATCATGATCACTACCTACATTAACCTTCAAGCTAGGGTCTCAGATCAAATGTAGTCATTTATTAGGGAATGTGTATAATCAAAGCATATGACAGATGCAAGAATGAACTTTCACCTAGGCCCTTCCTTGATCAAGTATGCAAATCTATGTGTGATTCAGAATGCTGAGATATACTATTGACTAATTTTTAATTATTTACTATGCCAAAGTATTAAGGGTTAGATATAAAATTCCTTGTGAAGTTCTTTATATAGGAGACTCATTATTTTGAATTTTGGAACTTTATTCTCATTTGATTGACACTAGAAAGACAAACATAACTTAAGGACAAAGCTAATAAGGGCGTGAGATTTATTAAGCAATAAAACTTGACTATTGGGACTCAAAATTTAATTAGATAATAGGGGTAAAATTGGAACACCCTAGGGTTTATTGCTATAGTCCAATTCTAGCGCTCCTATCTTATAAGCTTGAGACCTAGGAGGATAGGATTGGCTTGTGAAATTTGACTTGGATAAGGTGGAATGACCATCTAAAAATATACAAATGATTGGTAATGAGTAAAAAGGTGACTCAAGAATAAAACAAAACCAAGATAAGTAAAATAAAAGACATGGCTAATGTGAACAAGGCTCATATTCTTAAGTCAAAGTCTCCTATAAAAAAGAATATGAAAAGACATGATATTTGTGGTTACTTGACCAATTTAGGGTGTATGCATTTTCCCTCCTTTTATTCTAGTGATGTAATGAAATGAAGTACTAGAGTAAAAGAAATAAAGGAAAATGTGTACTTGAACCTACCTATGTGGGGATGAATGTGTTGTAAAAGAGTCCAACTCACTTCCTAGCTAGGAAAGTGGATGGAGAGTTGAATAGCGCTTGGAGAAAGAAACAATCATTAAAATGGATGCCCCCTATATTGAATTTGGAAGTGGAATCCATGTAATATGGAGAAGGATGACAATGATTACCCCCTATGTCGAATCCTACTAAAGATGAGGAATGCTCAGAGGCTCAAAACCAATGTTTATCCTCTGTCCCACATAAACTCATGTAATATGTAATGTGTGTATAGAAATTTGTATGATGTGAAGAGAAAAATATGTCAGACCTCCAGTCTGAATATATAAACTAGAAATGGGAAATGCTCAGAAGCCCAAAACCAATGTCTATCCTCTAACTTGGACAAACTCATGTAGTCTGGGTTTGGGTATTATAATAGACCAACCACTCTAGATGGTTGTAAGGTCTAACCTAGTGACAACCTGGGTGTAACTGGGTGTAACTGGGTGTAATTTGAAACTCTAGTCAATGCGCAATAAGAGAATGACATATCTTTACATTTGTTCTGTATAATCTTGAGTGATTAAGAACATGAACATATGTGCCATGCCCAAAAATTTTGTATGTGAGTGATGCATCTATATAATCTCGTAATCTATATAACCACATGTGAAATGACATATCTTGACATTCCTCATGTAAAAAAATGGAGACCAAAACACTATGCATTGCATTATGATTATAGTCTGCTATCAAATTCTATAACTATGTCATATTGTATGAAGTTATATGTGTCACACATGTCATATGTACATTTCCCCAAATCTGGTATTTAAGTCTATATCTATATCAAAATCACTACGAATCCATATAATTTGATGTACTATGTTTGAATAGTCTATGAACCTATAAGCTGAAATCACTATAGATCCATATGATCTGAACCACTATATCTAAATAGCATGTGTATCTATAAACTGAATTCACTATGGGTCCATATGATCTAAACCATTGTATCTTAATAGTCTATGTATCTATAAACTAAAGTCACTATGGGTCCATATGATCTAAACCATTATATCTAAATAGTCTAGGTGCCTCTAAAATGAAGTTATATCCCTTTGAATGTTGTGAGTAATGTTGAGTGACCTATATAAGTTGAATCACTATATATTTTGACCAATATAAGTTTAATTTAATAATATGGCTACTAGATGTATATAAACCATGGTGAATCCACCTATGAGATTATATGGGCATGCTGGGTATGTGTAGGAATAGGAATACTAGGAATGATGCCCACCTTTTGAGGAGAGGGACAAACTTTGGTATAGAGGAGTTCAAGCCAAAAGTGATGGCTAGTGGCATAAGTAGAAACAAGGTTGGTATATTTTTAATTGATTGAGAAGTTGTTTGATTTATTAGACTGAGTTGTTGAATGTGGAATAAGTTTTGATTGGTGAGGACCAAGATGTGTGTTGGAGTATTAAAAGAATATAGAGATGCTTATGATATAGTATGCAGATGAGGTAGTGAGATAGAGAAGTTTGAGTGATGTTGAAGGTATTGTGGTCATGATTTCATAAAAGGAAATGGTTTGAAAAATGGAGTTATGAAGTTTAAGTTATGGACAAAATGGTATTTTTCTTTGATTGAGAAAACTAGGTAATATAAGAAATTAGATTGATTCTTGAGCCATTTGTGTATTGACTAGTTTCATATTTAGAGCTCTAGAATGAGAGATATAATGAAGAGATGACCACCTACCATGACCTGATTTGTGTATTTGGCAGCCTAGGTTGAGGCTAGTGGTGATGTTACCCTGGTGAGAAAGTGAAACACCTAATTTTTGTTTATTTTGAAGTTTGTTTTTGGTGTTTGGAGCTCTTTAAGGTAGCCTAGAAATTTGTTTACTAGTTCCATCACTCATATCCTGCATCTAATGCTCCCATCTAGGTTTTAATGCCCTTATTCATGTTATAGTGCTCTTATTCAATGTTACTATCATGTACACAATGTTTTTATCCCATATGTAGGATTTTTTTAGATACAAATTTTATAATTATTGTTATTTTTTCTTGGCTCATGATTTGGAATTATTGATTAATATTGATTAATTATTGTTATTTATGAGGTGTAGATGAGATAGTTCTGTATGGGCCAAGTGATGGAGACATTGAATTTTTTATCATTATATGTTTATGAGAGAGTTGGCCATGAATAGGTCTAGGTTACATCATATTTGTGACCTAGGCATGGTGCAGTGGGATAGATATATGATTACCACCTTATGTGATAGGTGAAATTCATACACATATACTTTCTCGATTCCAACAAGGGAGATTACTATGACTCTGGAGTATGTGTATCACATTTTGCATTTGCTATGTAGTGGATGGTGTGTGACATTGTAGGATGACATGGGTGTTGATGTTATTGATCATGTGTCCTTGTATTTTACTGGTGTGCCCTCAAGTATACATTAGAGAGGGAGTGATAGTGATGTATTATTGTTAGTTATTTTGCAGTCTAGTGTTTTGTGCTTGTGGAAGTGGTTAGATATTTTTTTGGCCTTATTTATTGCTATGGATAGGAGTAGAGTGTCGATTGAATATAAGATGCATATGATTATGCATAGTGTGGAAGTATATGGTACATTGTTCTCATGGGGTAGGACTATGATTGACCACCTATACAGAGATCTCTCCATGTTTACATAGGGGGTATTTATTGGTGACGTGAGTGTAGCTACCTTATTTAATTATTGTGCTTATGAGCACATATTAGTTATGTGACTAATTTGGATTACTTAGGGAAGTGTGGGAACCTCAATAGCCATTTGAGGAGTGGTGGATGGGTACATTGGCTATCTAGCCTCCTAAGATGAATCATTATAAATGAGTTTTAAATAGATTGGTGACTCATAATATCATATGAAGGCCCTATATAGGATTTCTTAGGTGGGTTGAGGATGGAATGTAGTTGTAGTACATGAGGGTTAGCTATTGGATATATGATTGATGGGTTGGAGTGTATTAGTTCTTTCAATATGAGCACATGACTAGATAGTTTGGGGTACCACAAAAAGTGTCTCTAATAGCATGGGGGTGGGTGAGGAGTGTACAATCACCAACGAGGGGAAGAAATCATGTGATGCCTACTAAGGTTGAGCTAGCATCATTGCCTTTATATCCATGGGATGTAGCTATAAATATTATTGATGTGGATGATGTTAGATGTATATTTACATGTACTACATGGTGGACTAGGCATCAATAAGCAATAATGTGATCATGCATGTGTTAATCAATGTTTGGACTATTTGTCCAATCCCTATGAGTAGGTGGCTCAAGAATACAAAGGATAGTTAGTCCTTTAACTCCATCATTGCTCTATCAAGTGAAGATATGAACTGATACTAGTATGAATGTGTGTCATATCACTATCTGAACCCTGATGACCAACTGAACAACTACCCATATTGTTCATGTTGTGTAAGAACATGTGCTATATCTAATAATGTCTATTATGAACTAACTATAGTTATGTGTGGACACTCTAACAAATGTAACCTTACTAGATGTGTAACTACAATTATGTGGTGTGAAGAAGGCTCATCTATCATCAATTGTAGTGGATTTCTACATGAAATAACACCCTTTGGCCTCTCTTGTGATGCATATGACTGAGTAATAGATTGAGATGGAATTATAACCCATGATGGCATCTCATCTAATCTCAATCATAGTGGGTTACTATATGAAATAGGTCCCTAAAAACTCAGCTGTAGTGAATATCTATCTGGAGTAGTACTCTCTAATGTGGGTTCATCTATTCTTAAAGGTAGCAGGTTGTTATGTTAGATAGGACCCTAGAAACTTGGTTATAGTGAATATCTATCTAGATCAATACTTTATTGTGGTTCCTATGACTATGTTGGATATGTATATGGAACTACACTATGTACCCTTTGGACTACACTGTTATATGTAGGTTAATCTCATTGTACTAGTTTCTATACCTTTTGTATAGGTATAATAAGAGATCTCCTATGGCGTTTTATCTTAGAAGTTGCATTAATCTGATGATGACTAACCAATGATTATAGTGAAGGAATGTCTAGGGATAACTCAATTATGGAGTAATGAGGTCTAGTAATCCATGATGGAAGAGAACTCAATGCCCCCTATGTGAATTTTATGATGCCATTATCCACACATCTATTAATGCAATCCCTAAGTCCATAACAATCATTATCTCTATGTCCATGGATATGATGATTATTACAAAAGGGTTGTTGTGGATCTCATCGATGAGTAGAAGGTAATGATATTAACCTCCTATCTAGTAGTGTTGATAATATGACACATGCTCTATCCCACTCTGAATCAAACTTTAGTGGTGCCCTATCATTGTTATTTATAGTGCATATTATATGTGATGCTCTAGAAATTAGCTCTCTAAATTAGTTGATTTTGTTTCTGTGGTCTCCTATCTTGTTTAGGACATGGTGGATGTTGTGTGCTATGATCTATAGATGGAGGTACTATTGTGAAATCTAGAGTAATTCAATAAACTGAATTTGCCTCAATCAATCATAATTTAGTTTCCAAGGCTATAACTATATAACATAAGTACTTGAAAGAAGACTCTATCTGATATAATAGATGCTCGAGGAGAGGTTAGTGAGTCCCCTTAATAAAGATATGTTCAATCTCTAAATATATTGGTCTATAGATCAATATTAACATGTGAGTTTTGAATTATAAGGTATAATCACTAACTAGATCTGAAGGTATCCTGATGTAATGTGGCAAGTTTCTCATATGTAACATGAGGTCCCAAGTTTTCTATGTAATGTCTAAGAAATGCCTCCTCTAAGTCATCATATGTATGCAAGGAGCCAATGGGGAGTAGATGAAAGAACTAATTTTGTGTTTCCCCCATTAGTTTCTACTATAACAACTTTAGTAGAATCAAAGGACTCACATGAGATGGCAAAGCCTTTTGAAAATCTTAAAGGTCTATGAATGGATCTCTAATTCTATCAATGTGAGGCAATGATGGTATCTAAAAATTCTTAGGAAATGAAGCTTTTATGAATGTCTTTAGTAGAGGGTTACCATGTAAATTATTAGCATCCATCCAAGACTTATAAGTCTTGTGTTCCAAGGTAAGGAGATGTACTTGGTGTTGTAGTTCACCAACTGCATATATCAAATAAATAATCTCCTGGGATGGTATATAAGCATCTTGAAGTGGTTCATTTAATCATTGAATTTGATCATTTATTTTAGCCATGAGAATTCAATGTTTAGTAATTGGATCATAAAGAGTGGATGTGCTCACTTGAACCTTTGGAGGAATGGTAACTTGGACCTTAGTGGATGGATGTGGGCTATCATTCTCTTTAGGTGAAGAGTGATAAATAGGTGCTAATGTAGTACGGATGGCTTGGGAGATTCATTGGTATCTTTATGCTTTAGTGAATCACATTATAATTCATTATAAGATCTGATTTTATTATTGACATGTGCATTATTTGAAATAAAATCATGCATAGAAAAAAAGTAACATTTTTTAGTGCATTATGTCTGAGAGAAGGTGTGAGAGAAGATATATAAATATGAGATGCATTTTATTCTTCACTATATATATAATAATCATCATTATTCCATGTGTTACCATCATAAAAATTTTGTTCATATTAATTCTCATTTTCATATTCATTTGCATGTTCACTATCATACTCATTATCACTTCCATTGTCACTAGGGAGAGGTGTAAGTGAAGAATTTAATTATTTTCTAATATGTGATAAATTATCATGTAAAATTGGAATATTATGTGCATTTATGTTATCCATGGATGTAGTGTATGCATTATTTCTATTTGAAATATGAGAAGTAAGAGTAAGATAGTTATCATTTAGACATTCTTTTGATAAAGTAGATTTGAGACCATGAGATGGATCATTTAAAATATGCATTGGTAGTTTTATTTTTTTGCATTTATAATGTCCTAAATTTTTTTACAAAGAAGGTTTAGGGTTTTAGGACCTAGTTTATAAATCTAGGTTTTTGGGTTAGGGTTTTATAATTTTTAAAAATTATTGAAATAATTTAACTTCTAAAATAAATTTGAAAAAAATAAACTCACAAAAAATTATATAAAAATTAAAAATTTGAAATTGATTTTTTGCAAAAAAATATGAAGGAAAAACCCTAAAGATATCTAGGGTTTTAGATTTGTTCGAAGGAAGTTAGGTTCACCAAATGTTTTATTATTTTTGGGAAACTAGTTTTTAGTTCCTAAATAATAAAGGGTCTGTATAAAGGGGAAAATTGTAATTAAATATAATAAAATATATATTTTCATCAAATTAATTACACAGGGAAGAGAAGTAACTTATCTATAAAAATAAACTAAGATGATGGTTTCAAAGCTTTAAAATTGCTACACAGGACTAGGAAGATGTCAAGAACATGGATATGGATTTCATTTGGTGAAAGGATAGAAGCACCAAAAATAGGGGACCCTAGGTTCTAACACTATTTTACTTTTCTATTTCTATTATCTAAACTGCTATTGTAGACATAAGTTTTTTGAATTTTATTCATTGTCCTTGTGTGATCTTGGTTGTGAAATTTCAGATGCTAAATGTCGATAGTACTCATTATAAAATTATTTTAATATTCAAAACCTTGGGTCTATCTACAGACATAAAACAACAAATACATCAAAATCAAAAGGGGAAAACTAGGTTAAGGGAAGTATGATCACATGATCTAGAACCCTTGTTGTCTTGATCATTACTTACATTAACCCTCAATCTATGGTCTCAGATCAAATGTAGCTCTCACTTAGGGAACATACATAATCAATGTGCATGGTAGATGTAATAATGAAATTTCACATAGGCCCTTCCTTGATCCAACATGCAAATCTCTGTATGATGCAGAATGTTGAGCTATACCATTGACTAATTTTTAATTATGTATTGTGCCAAATTAGTAAGTGCTAAATATAAAATTCCTTGTGAAGTCCTATATATAGGAGACTCTTTATTTTGAATTTAGGAACTTTATTCACATTTGGCAAACATTAGAAGACAAACAAAACTTAAAGATGAAGATAAGAATGGTTTGGGGCTCATGAAGCAAGGAAACCTAATTGTTGGGACTTAAAATGCAATTGAATAGGAGCGTAAGAAATGGGACACCCTAGGCTCCAATTCTAGCATTCCTTTCCTATAGGATCAGGACTTGGGGGATAGGATTGGCCTAGGAAATCTGACTTGGCTGAGGTGGAATGATCGTCTAAAAGTATATGGATGAGTAGTAATGAGTAAAAAGGTGACTCAAGCATAAAACAAGACCCAAATAAGTAAAACAAAAGACATGGCTAATGTGAACAAATCTCATATTCTCCATTTAGAGTCTCCTATAAAAAGAACTATGATATGAAATTATGTGTGATTACTTAACCAATTTAGGGTGTATATAATATGGATCATCACAACTTTGTTATTCATCATATTTTTTCCCTTTTGCATTCATTAAGCATAAAAACATGTCTAAATTAAACCAAAACCCCCGAGGATGTTTCACCCCTATCAAATATGTTTCCATTAAATCTTATGATGAAAACAAGGAATCCCTAATCTTGTATCCAAGTATTAGATTCAAAAAGATTAATCCTATCAATAGTACTTCCATGAGACTTACAATGCAAAAACAAGAGTCCGCTAAGGGAAAAATATCTTCTACCACTTGAGACTTCCACATAACCTCTACGCATTCGATACACAATAAGTGGGATTTTCCTCCCACTATATCCATTAATGGCTAATTCTCAATAAGGACCTAACCATCTCATCCTCAGTATGCTGACCATAATTTGAATTAACTTAGGATTTTCTATCCAAATATGAGTAATATTATTGAAATCTTGGGCAAACCTCATAATCCAAAAGAGGCAAGGGTGTAATCCTCTGTCATCCACTCTAGTAAGATAAGTTTTGATTTGGTTTCCTCTATCCACCATGATCAAAATTGAGTGATATTAAAAATTGTCCCTCGTAGATCTACACTTCCATAAGATTTTTCCCCATCATTTGTAGACCCTATGTGTAGCAATTGACCATATAAAATGACTCAAGAAGACCACCACCCATGAATAGGGCTCATCATTCCTAGATAGGAATTCATAAAGTTTTATCAGGAGTCCTTGATCTTACTTACTATTATTTAATACTAAAACTTTAAAATCCACAAGTAGACCCAATCCATTTAGAAAAACTATAGTTATGGGCCCTACAGACTTCATGACTTTGTTAGGAAACCCCATTGATTTTCTAGTTTTCTCACTCAAAATGAAATTCAAAATGATGAAGGTCTTCCGCTCCTTCCACCACTGAAACTTTTCCATTACTAGGAAATCATCATAAAAAACCACAAGTAGATTCATTCCTTCCCTAAGTAGGGGCTCTTGAATAAATCCCATAGGTGATGTGAACAACTTCAACTCTTTTTATTTTTTCCAAGTTACACCCAAAAACTTCCTTCTGATAGTTTATAGATCTGGGTCTTTCCCACTAAGCTTGACATTCAATCTTATAGGGGATGTCCCTGATGAAAAGGACAATACCCAACACACAAAGATCTAGGTCATCTTCATCTCCTTCTTGCTTTTATTTTCCTTCTCAACCTCAACCTATTAGAAGAGGTCACCTTCTACTCCTTCTGCTCTCATCAATGTTTCAATAGTTATTCTAGTTTTCTCGCTCAAATTGAAATTCAAAATGTTGAAGGTCTTCCACAGTAAATTTTTCCAACTCAGCTTGCCATTAAAAATTAATGGGGATGGCATTGGTAGCATGGATAACCCCTAGTTCACCTAGATATGGGACATCTTTGTCGCTTCCTTGCCATTGCTTTCTTTCTCGTCCATATCCTAATGTAAGAATCCTCCTTCTGATTCTTCTACTCTTGTTCATATCCAAAATGGTGTTAAAATTTTCCCAGTAAAATTGAGATTCAAAATATTGAAGGTCTTCCAATATAAATCTATCCCACCCAGCTTGCCATTTAAACTTATGGGGGATGTCATTGATGACATGGATAACCTCCAATCTACCTAGACTTGGGTCATCTTCATTTCCTCCTTGACATTGATTTCCTTCACACCCATGTCTGACATGGATATTTTTCATTAAAATGTTTCATACAAATAAAAAATGGAATTAGAGCTAGATCTATTCCTTCATATTTGTAATTTACAAACTCGTGCCATGATTATCCTAATATATGAATAACCTAATTGGATTTATCTCTAATATTAAAATTTTGTATTCATGATGTCGATGGATTCCCTACAAATTAATGTATTATAATACTAAAGATATTTAGTTGAATATATATGTATCTCATTCCAGTTGGTTTTATACAAGGTTGTGGGAGTACAAGAGAATATGTTGGTGGAGATAGTGGTGTATGTGATGAAATATTATTTTGAATAGGATCCTCATCATGATTCACATACATTAATGATTTGACATAACAGAAACATTTATTGAATTTTTAAAAAAATCATATACAAGTAATTAGAAAATTACCTTCTAATTTTATAAATTTAGAAAAAAAAATACTACAAAATGAATAACATTTACTTAACATAAAAACACATTACATTAAATTATTTTAAAAATACTATAGAAAAAAATATTATTTTCAAAATTGGGATTCATAAAACTTATATATTTATTGAACACATTGTTGAGTAGATTTTTATCTCATTTTAGTTGGTTTTTCTCTCTATTTAAATTGATAGTCAATAATAAACTATTTCCCAAGTTTTATATTTAAAATTTATTATAACATGACATCGTGAGGTAAAATTTTAGGTATGTCACACTCTTTGTCATTATCATACTCTATTTATGTTGATAATTAGGAGATGCATAATTATTACACCAATGCGTATTATTATAAGAGCCAACAATAGTATTAATTTCATAAAGACATATAAATTTAGGTATGATCATGCATACATTGGGATTCATTTAACTTTGTATGAATATTTAATCCCATTGTGTTATAATTAGAATACATGCCATAAGTTAACATACTAAACATGTCACTAGAAAAATTCAAGTTGTGAAATTTTATACTAGGCTGTAAGAATGTAATATCAACACTTATGACTTCTTCTGTGATAATCAGTTGAATGATGACTCATCAAAAAGCATATATTGACTTTCAAATATCTTTTTCATCTCAAGATACATGAGATGATAAGCTTGTGAGGTAGTACTATACCATCATAGAAGGCACTAGAGTGTATTCCATTCGATCTTCATCCTCTTTTTAGTAGGGACATACATATAATATGTACACCCAAATACTCTAAGATGAGAGATCAAAGTATTATGATTACTCCATACCTATTTTGGTGTCTTGTCTTATAATATCTTTGTAGGTTCCCTATTGATAAGATATATGGCTATCATAACAACTTCTACCCAAAATGGTACCTCTAAATTTATAGTGGAAAGCATGCAATGAGCCATATCCATGACTAAAAAAATACTTCTCTCTATTATTCCATTTTTTTGGTATGTATATGGTGCATTCATGTGTTATTTGATGTCATGTTGCTTCAATAATTTCAATAACTACTTTAATTTAAATTCCCCCTATCTAAGTGGAGGAGTTGAGGAGGACTCCCTGACTGGGTGATAACATACTAGTAGAAGACCTTAAAATGTGTAAAGGCTTCACTCTTCTTTTTGAGAAAGAACACCCATTTCTTTCAAGAGAAGTCATCAACAAAAAACTAAAAGTACTTTAATCCTTGGAAAAAATTAGGTTGGGGTCTGCATAGATCAGTATATACCACATCAAGATGATCCTTGGCTTATGAGGAACTTAGTTCAAATGGAACCCTCAGTTATTTGTTGGTAAGGCATACATGGAATATAGACAAAGAATGAGATACATGGCCTTAGAGCTATGTTGGTACAAAGAACTAATAGAAAGGCCCCCATATCAATAATGCCATAGTGTAGTAGATTCTACCATAGAGGCAAAGAAAGAAACATCATAAAATGAAAATGCATCTAGGGAGAATAATTGATGCTCCAAAAAATCTCTAGTATTGATCTTACCTTCTTGTGAGAGGAGATATGATTTTGTTCCAATCTTGATCATGAACTCTACCTTAACCTTTTGATTCAAGAGTTGATTTACAGATAAGATATT
The DNA here is from genome assembly GCA_037957365.1 of Torreya grandis. Taxonomy (NCBI): domain Eukaryota; kingdom Viridiplantae; phylum Streptophyta; class Pinopsida; order Cupressales; family Taxaceae; genus Torreya; species Torreya grandis. The sequence goes on along the minus strand of JARHVA010004911.1, from coordinate 1,117,738 downwards.
TGTTATCAAGTCAAGGAAATACATTACCTTTGTGAGAGTATAGGTTCGCATCCTAAAAGGAATTGTGATAGTTTCAATTCCTTCTAAAACATACTCTTTATCATCTATAATTTTAAGTAGATCGCCATTGGCTTGATTCGTCATAGAATTAAAGGGTTCCTTGCATCTTGTCATATGCTTGTCGGTGCTAGAGTCGATCAACCAAACTTTTCTCATGTGTGATGAGGTTTTGGATACAAGAACTACATCTTTATATGTACCACTAAATTCTTCTTTTAAGGGTACCTCCTATTTAGATTTATCATCCTGTTGATATTTTGTCACTACATGTCCATGCTACTTACGTTATCAATGATGTCTTTTAGATTTATGTAATTCATGTCTACTAGATGTTCCCTTTTGAATTGATGAGCCTTGTGTCAAGGCATTATACCCTCATCTATCAGTATCATACATATTAGTGTGGAAAATATGACACCCTCTTTTTGATTTTTCATATTTTTGCTTTTTTATGACTTATTTTATAGTTCTTTCGATAACTTTAAACCATGTTGCATACAAATCAAGGATTTATCCTTAAACTCTTCTTGCACGAACCATATGGCTTCTTCTTGTTAAATTAAATTCACCAGTTCTTTGAAAGACACTGTTTGCTTTATGATGTTTAATGTCATGAAAAATATGCAAAATTGATAGTTGAGATCTCTCAATGTGATCAAAACCAATAGGTTTCCCTCCATCATTTCTATAAATGAAATTAATTTTTCTCATACTTGAACCTACAATACAAATTCCTCAACTTTCTCTCCATATTTCATACTAAGAGTATGAAGCTTGGAATGGAGATGGAGAATCTTCATTTGAGTGTTTTCCTTGTAAATGGTGGATAAAATATCCTAAGTCACTTTCGATGTTGTCTCATCCCAAATATGAGGTTGAATCTCATTGATGACACTGAGTGTGATCAACATCATGGATTTGGAATTTGAATTACCATAATTGGTTTTCTCATAAATTTTGGCATGATGGGTTACTGCCCTAGTGATGATGCCCCATAATTATTCGAGTTGAATAATCATTCGCATCTTTGTCTTCTACGTAGCAAATTTTGGCCCTTCAAGGAGTTGGGCATCAGACAAGAGTAGTTTGGGTGCACACATTTTTTTAAATTTAATTTTACAAAATTTTATAATCAAAGAAGTTTCTTATGCTTCAAATTATGTAAAAAAGTTATGTAACTTGTTGAAAGAACCTTCTTCGGTTTGCTCAAAGGTGCGGTGGAAAAAGTGCTTGTATCTCATTCACATATAGTAAGTATTTTAGACATTCTAGGATGATAAATTAGATGTCGTTTCAGGTTTGGACTATGCTATAAATTACATCACTTTTCTTCTATGAACATGTTTTCTACTTTTGAAATTGCCTCACTTTAGCTTTAAACTTTCACGATCTCTCTACCACTTTTGTACTTTGCTTCAAGATTTCTCTCTTTGACTTGCTTTGGAACCTACATCATTTTTACTTTCCATGCTTATGTGACTATAATGGTAAGGGATCCTTAATGTCATGTGTATTTGGAATGCTCAGACTTCCATGCTTTTGTTGTAGGCTTCCATGCTACATGATATTTTTTTTCAACAGATTGAAAACATTGGATTTTGATCTTAGAATTTTTCATTGGGTCAATCAGCACATCATCTCTAGCATCTTCCTCCAACCTTGCTAACTTTAATGCTTTGCTATAGACTATACTTTCCCCAAGTAGGTAGAAACTAAATGATTTTGGCCACTTTATCAGGGATTGCTAAACTACTGCATAACTCTCCTCATGTTCTAATGCTCTACTAGTGTTTCATGCTCTGATACTACATATGTCAAATAAATTTATTGATGTTTTGTTCAATACTTAGGTAAATATATACAACATAGAATTGGTTGGTTAAACCAATTGAATCAGAGCAACTCACTAACTGTTATGTAACATTTTTATAATAGCTACTCTAAATAATACATTAATAGATAATAATGTAATAGTTAAAATAACTATTCTAACAAGGGCAACTATGTGTGGCTTGATCCCTTTTTGGAGTACCTAGATGCATATATAGTGTTCAATCATTAAAGGGGGTGATTACAGTTATCTTAGATCATTACACTCCCCTATCTTTTGGAAGTTTTCACTATCTCATAAGTACCTTTAGGGTTTTTAAGGAAAATAAAAGGAAAACAAGTATTTATACATGGGATCTAAAAAATCATAATATCTCAACCCTCTCAATAGAAAAAAACGTAGGCGATAGAGCCATTATAATTTTATCACTTTCATCATAGTAAAGTCTATAGTAAATGGACATGACTGACATCCACTCTTGTCCATGAAGTGAAGAATTGTACAAATATATTGATAGACATTACCTCAATATTTGGGTTATTTTAGTCTTACCTTATTCCTTTTCTCACTATAATTTTTTTTTAACCAATAATCATAAAAGCTAAGTATTTTATATTTAGATTTACTTACTATTTTTAGTACATAGCACTTGTCAATTTCAATTTCAATCATTCAATTATGTTTTACATTAAAATTTATATTTAAATATAATGTATTACAATTTGAATAGAACTATCAAAATATATTCATATTAAAAATCATTTCTATGTTTTATTAAAGAAAAGGGGAAAACATATTGGTGAACTAGTACATTTGTGATCTTTTTACGATTTTTTTCTTAGGATTTCAAATTAATTTTTGATTTGTATACACAAAAAATATTTACTTCTGATTGGATTTAAATTTTAGTTTTTTCAACTTTATTCTCTTTTTTATTTATAACTATGTCATGATGTGATGGGTATTATTCTAATATTCAATCCATTAAATAAGATTATATACAAACTTAAATATCCATGTACCTCGTGATATATTATAAATGTATATGTTTTTTATCTTCTCAACCAAATGAAGTCTTTTAATGGTTTTTTATGGAGTGTACCAATAATTGGTTAGCCATGGGAAGTAAATCTCAATCTACCTTAGACATAAGATAATGTTACTACATGATGGTATTATCCATAATTAATGACCGTTTGGACCTTGATCACTATTTATGCTTGGGATCGATATATCTAAGAGCCAACAAATATAAAAACTTTTGTAATTACACCTATTATCTATTTTAATTCACACATTTGTATTATTCCATCTTATGCCAATTAATAAGGGTAATTAAATTTTTTTAGATAAAGGTAAAGGGTTAAGTTTTGAAATACCACAAAGCCTTATAAAACTAATCAAAAGATAACACATTTAAGATGACATGCAGTGCCTTTTTCGACGGCCTACATGACATAAGACCAATCAATCAAACAACATGTTGCCCTAATGTTAGATAAAAAATAGGAAACAAAACTCTAAAATATCCAATCAAGAGTTATCCTAAAGTCTTTTAATCAATTTTAACAACCAATAAAAATACACTGTATGATGACCTTGATGAAAATATGAATTTTACTTTATTTTATGAAAGTTATCATGCATGTTTTGAATAAGCAGTGAAAGAAAAAAATTGGTGTAAGGCCATGGATGAGTAAATAGATGAAATAGAAAGAAACAAAACATGGGAGCTAGCTAAATTACCCAAGGGTAAACAAGTGACTAGAGTTAAATTGAAAGGCATAAATCAAGGGTGGTTTTTAAGCTATACAAATAATAGAATCAAATAGATTATGATGAGACATATACTCCTATTACTAGAATGGAAATCATGTGGGTTGTCTTAACAATATCTACCCAACACAAGTGGAAGGTATATCAAATAAATGTGAAGTATGCCTTCCTAAATGGAGTAATTAAAGAATAGGTGTATGTTGATCATATACCTAAATATGAAGTCCTAGGATAAGAGGACAAGGTGTATAGGCTAAAGAAAGCACTTTATAGGCTTAAGTAAGCAAGAACATTGTACAACAAACCTAATTCATATTTTATTAGTAACAAATTTATCAAAAGTTGTAGTGATCCCATGTTTCACATCAATTCAAGCCATAGTAATATTTGTATTTCTATATTATATGTAAATGATCTAATTTTTATAGAAAATAATGATCTATTCATTATTGAGTTCAAATAATTAATGAAAAGAGAATTTGAAATGATAGACTTAGAATTGGTAATGTATTTCCTTGGAATTGAGGTACAATAAATGGATCACGATACATTCATCTATCAATCCAAATATTCCTCATAAATATTTAAGAAATTTATAACATTGAAAAAAAAAACTTGTGCCAACACCAATAGCCACTAGTCTAAAATTGAGTAAAGAATATTGCAACAAAGAGGTGAATCCAAATTTATACAAGAGAATGGTTGGAATTCTAGTATATTTACTAGCATCTAGGCCTAATAAAATTTATGTATCAACTGTAATTTATATATTAATTGATTCATATAAGGATACACACTATCAATCAAGTAATAGAATGATATGTCAACAATAACAAAAATAGTGGCATCTCTTATATTGCATCAAAAAAATTTGAAATGGTTGGATACACAAATAATTATTGTGAAGGTAGTGTATATGATAGGAAGATAACATTAGGATGTGTTCCACATGGCTTCAGATCCATTTCACAGACATCCAAGAAACAACCACTAATTTCTCTCTCCATAAGTGGCATTGAGTATAAAGCAACAAATATAGGTGCATGTTAGGATATTTGGCTCAGCATGATCCTAAGTAGCTTGAATAAGGAATAGATGGAGCAAGAATATTCATATCCATTATCATTTCATTGGATAACTAGTCGAGAGTGAAGAAATAAATTTAGAATTTTATAGGTCAAAAGTGTAAATGATAGATATATTCACAAAAGCATTAGTAAAGTAGAAATTTGAATGATGGGTTTTAACCCATTATAGCAGTGATGAGCCGAAGGCTCTCAAATGTGCACAGGCACAAAATATCAATCAATGTCAATAACATAAATTATTCAAATGTAATGTGTTACATATATATAACAAAAATCTCCTAAAAATATTGGAGATAAAACTAATCTCAAAACTAACTGTCCTGAAACCCTATCCTATCCTAACTCTACGTGATTTAAATAAATCACTTACATTTATTCAAAGTATTATTTTATTTTCACACCTAAATGTTGGGACTAATTCCCAACATTCTACCCTGTAGTTCTAGCATACACTTAAAATTGTCCACCCTAAATGTGGATGTTGGATTCACTCGAAAATGTGTCTATTACAGAGATTATTACATTCAATGACTCAAAGACTATAAATGACATTTACTTTAAGAAACAACTAAAAATGATAAATGATATAACTTTATTGATTTTGACACAAGATATTTTGACTTCACCATAATATTAAACACTAAGGATAATATCTACAAAATTAACATAACTGATATAATAAGAAAATTAAACTTATATACTAAAGAAAATGGACCGACTAAAGACAATAATTGACTCATTAAAAACAATAACTTTGACTGGTATTAATTTTAAATAAAACTATTTAATAAACTCAATAAAATTCAAATCTAAGATAAGATTGACTTTGTCTTCCATCACCGCTATGAAAGAAAGATGAGTAAAAATTGTAGCTGAATGAAGGATTATGGATTGGATGACATAGATGGGGTGATATCTTTTGGATTCATCAAACCAAAAAAAAATCTAAGGCAAGTGTATATACTTTGGTGCTGAAATGGAGGTGCTTGAATGTTGTTGTGTGGAGGAGAGAAGTAGAGGATGGGGATACGGCCATTGAAGCAGGTCCATGGAGATCTCAGTGTGAATGTCAATCCTGAACTAGAGTATCTACAGAGGGATCATTGAACTAAGAGGAATGATAGACATGGGAGAGAAAAAATTCATAGAATCCATAGGAATCGATTTGAATAATGTATTCAACAAACCCTAGCAGATATGTTATAGTAGAAAAGCATGCCATTTATGATAATATCAATCTTCTCAAAGCAAGCACAACACACAATAGAGAGTAGATCTAGAGCTGTGAAGAACAAACTAAGAAGATAGAATCTCCAATGCTATGTCTATGTCATGATCAAATATTTAATACCTTGTGCATATCATGATTCACAATAACATATAGTGATTGGAAAGAAATGAAGCCATATATACAAAACTATGGATGTATAACCCCATATTTTTTTAAAAATTTTTCTCCTTCCTTATGAAGATTTAAATTTCCTGCAAATCTGAAACAAAAAAATATAATAAACCATAAAACTTCAATATGTTTTTTTTTTTTTAATTTCTTGGTATGAAAACGGTGGATAGAATGGCATGAAAAATAGTTGATAGAGGTGAACAGAATGGAAAGATAAGAAGAATGTAAGTAGATTGTGAGGCTAATAGGGTTACACATGGTTTGCACTACTAAACCAATGGTGATATTCAAGAAGATTGAAAAAACATAGTGATGGCAATTGCTCATGGTTTGTGTAACATAGCCGTAGTGTTTGTGTGACAAAATAATGAATGGAGGAATAACTATGATCAGTGAGGCTAGATACCTACTCTAATACCACTAATGGGTTTCAACCCATTACAGTAGTGATGAGCCGAAGGCTCTGAAATGTGCACAGGCAAAAAATATCAGTCAATCTCAATAACATAAATTATTCAAATGTAATGTGTTACATATATAGAACAACAATCTCCTAATAAAATAGGAAATAAAACTAATCCCAAAAATAATTGTCTCGAATCCCTATCTTATCCTAACTCTACGTGATTTAAATAAATCACTTACATCTATTGAAAGTATTATTTTATTTTCACAACTAAATTTTAAGACTGATTACTAGCATTGAACTCCTAAAATAGAATTTTAAAATTATAAATGTTGAGTCATCTAGTGTTAAAAATGTAAGGGGAGTGTTGGAAAAAACAAATAATTCCTACCACCAACTCCACCACTAACTCTCTTTAATGAACAAGAACATTAGGTAATCAATAATATGGGAATTCAATCAAAATAACATGTTTAACCATGCCTACTATAGATGCATGCCATGGTATTTAGTACAACCCATAATTAATTAAATATTCCTTGATTGTTTGGAAATCAAAGAAGTATTTTTCTTAAAGTTGTGACCTACCCAAGACCTCTATGTAATAGAGGCATATGTAATTTGTTTATCTAAAAATATAGAAATAAAAAAGCTATTTTTCTGGTTTATGAATGCCATAACATTTTGAGTGCTTATTATTTGTAGCATTTACATGTTGTTTGTCTATGCCCACATCAATACATGATGCACATGCTCTTGGATGGATCTATGAACATCCTTTGGACATGTGTTTAAGGAAGAATGCATGTTTCTATAAAATAAATAAAAAATAAGGAAACTTATTCCCAATTCACGTCTATATTAAACTTTCTCTCACTCAGTACACATTTCCTTAAAATGCATTGTAATTACCTTAGTCTAGTCTAATCTAGATTATACAACAATTACCAATTCGAAATATATAGGTGTATATATACCCATGGTAAAGTATCTGAATATTCTCTTGAATGCATATGAAATCTCATGGTAGATATCATACATTTTTAGGTCCATCTTTCTCAAATAAGGAGCCAAAATGTTTTTTTTTTCTGATATGAAGAGCTTCTTTAATCAGGTTTGAATTAGCATTCAAAGATTTTTTTTCCATGAAATATCTAATTATTGGCCAACCTACTTCTTGATCCCTACACAAAAATAATCAATATTTTTATGTTTTTACCAGACTTAAAACATGCCATGTTGATGTAAATCAACAAGCACTTACCCAAAAATAAAATAAAATAAATCAATACAATTAAAAATAAAAATAAAATAAAATATTACAAACACATCTATTAAACAAATGAATTATGTCCCACCTATTTGCATCTCTGTTACATGTTATAAATCTTGGTCAAAATGTTCAAATTTCTTCCAGCTACCAACTACCCCTAATGTCAAAACATTAGGCACTTTAATCTTGCTTCAAAATTTTGTGTCATAACATTACATTTATTATCACTATAAAATATATTTAATTATATAAACATAGTACATTAATATTGAGATGTATGAATAATTGGTAATAAATAGATTTTTTCTTTAAAGTATTTAAATGAATTTTCTTATTATTGATATTTTTTGGATTTACAAACTATAATTAATGGTTTAGGGTTACTTGGGATTATTTTTTTATTACTAAAATGCATATTTTTTATTTCGTTACATTTTATATAAAAAAATATTATAGAATTCTTTTTTCCGTATATTTTAAGTTGTTCTAATTTTTAAACATGGATGAAATTGAATATATTTGAAGTGTATGTTTTGTTGGATTAATTTTATTAATACTTTTCAAGGGGAGGATAAAGGATAAGTACCAAAAAAATCTAATATGTATTTTTGCCAATGTGGTTGAATGATGTTGGGAAGTAGTTGTAATGTAAAATGACATTATTAATTTAAAATTTATCCCTACTTGCAGATATTATGACACATATTTAACTTTCTTATTAAAATCACATACTAATTCTAATATATATGTATGACAAACATTGAGATTGGATGAATTATTTAATACTCTGTGTTATTTATATTTTCCTTAGTTTTAATTTGATCTGATATATCCCACATTTTAGACACTCTTTTTTGTGTATTTTTTTTTCTTGGGTGTTTTTACTCATTGGTAAATTGTTTGAGTGTTCAAATTGTTGTTTACATTATTGTTGTCTGTGCTGAATTCGGTGGAGCTAAATTCATGCCTCTTATTGGAGCTAATTATTGATACTTGCATCTCTAAACTATTATACTCTTTATTCTATACCAAATTGATTGAGTAGATCAAGAATGGTATATTGTTCATTCATTTTTATTCTCACTCCTATGGAGTTTTTTTGGTAGTGGAACTTTTAAGACTAAATGTTGTAATGAGTCAATCAAATACAGGAGCTGTTATTAATGTAATGAAAGATGGAAATATAATTTATACATTGTTATAAAAAATTAATTTTAGCATTTAATTAGCCTCTAGTATTAAATTTTCATTTCAGTAGTGGCTTTGTAATCGTTATCCTCTGCCTGAACGCATTGTCAAACTTCATGTTCCTTATATGTTAATACACTTTTCAGTCGCATTATATTTTTATGGTCAAATGAGGACATCTATATTTCAATTTTATTTAATATTCACCATTAAATTGTAATTTTAAGGAATATCGCATGTATAGCTTCTTTAGAGTTTTTCTTCATTTTCTTATTTTTGCAACTTTGTTGTTTCATAATGCCCTTTGACATAGTAACAATGCATATGAAAATTTATTGCAAGAGTAGGAGGTTATTCACATTTATATGAGCTGATTTAATGAGCAAGCATGATTATTAGTAAGTGCTTATTACCTCTCAAATTTATGTTAGATGGTGAATTATTTCTTTCTTCATTCTCTCTACCTCTAGTCTCCCATTTGATATCTCGATGTTCATATTTTTCATGCAATTTATGGAGACCAAATCACTGCATCCATGTAAGTTCAAAGTTTAAATATTATTGGAGTGGAATTTGAACTAGGGTTGCTAATGTATGGATGTATCCACTTAACCATTACTCCACAACTTGGGGATGCAAGTTCAATACTTACTACACAAAATTTGTCATTGTCAATGGTGAAAAAAATGTGATCAAATTTTATTTATAATGATCTAAATTAAGAATTCAATTTTTCTTATGGTAATGTTATATTATAATTATGATATTGAGGTTTGCCATGTTTTTTTAATGATTAATGATATTTTTTAATAAGTAATGAATATGAAAATAGAAATAAAATATTCTTGTGTTTGTAGACAATAGCCTAAAATTGAAAAATGATATCCATATGAATGTATGCAAATTGATTCAAATTTAATATTGCCATGAATATAAAATCATACAATGATCGAAATGTGCCTCAGGAAAATAGGCTGGAATAGTTCTCTATTCACTGAGATGAAGAGTCCTTCCAAGAATATTTTGGAACCATGTTGAAAGTTGTGAAGATGGGTATGAAGAACGGTATTCAAATTTATCCATTTACAAATGATAAATCAGATGAAATGAAAATCCAAAGTGGAAGCAATACATGTACATACCTTGGAATCTTTGTTAGTCTCTAGTGTGCATAGTATTTTTATCACACACAATGGTGAAACGGTTAGTGTGAGTTATTTCTCTCTTCATCACCATTATTTGTTTTCACTTTTTTCTAAAATTTATTTTTCATGTATCTTCAATAGATACATTAGTGTAAAGAACCATAATGTCAAAATGCCACGAACAAAGTAGATGAACCATATAGATAGGTATGATTGTACTTAACTATTTATTAAGGCTGTAATTGTTGAATTAAAGGTGTAGCAATATCCATTTTAAACTATAAATTTTAACTACTCTTTTTTTATTATGCAATGAGTACAAGTATTTAATATGTGTGTTAGAATAGACATGAATGATAAAGTAAATCTGATCATTATGTTATAGATGCCAGTTTTAGAGCTTACAAGAAATATTGTACCCATCCCCACATGTTGTGCATTATTTATGTTGATGGGCCCAAGGCTCATCCCGTTTATTGATTATCAACTTGTAGAGTTGAAGAAAAAATAAAAGGAATATTTTATGATTTTTACTCAGCGGTAGGCATATATCATACTATAAGTTATCTAACCATTTCTAGCAATAGAATAAGGTGCAATCTCTAATTTTTACTCGAGGATAGACACATATCATACTATAACGTATCTAAGCATTTCTAACAATTATAATTGTTTTTATTGGTGTGTTTAAATCATTTACATTATATTTTTAGAAGTAGGGGACTTTATTCAAAAGTCTCTAGCTTGAATTTTTTATGCACTTCTATTAAAATACATCATTTTCTAATAATGACACAAAAAGCGAATACTAAGTTGAGTATGATCTAAGAATAAATTGTGCAGAAAAAAATATGGTGGTTTATATGTCATTCACAACAACTAACTATCATTTGTCTTAAACTTATCCTTACAAAATACAAATTCTTGTTTTTTATTCTTAATTTAGACTTTTCTGAATTTTGTATGTTACTCATATACTCAACCTTAATGAAATGTAAAAATTTCTCCTAACAATACGTATTAAAGCCACACCATGACATGCATTTATGTTAGAAGTTTTATTCTTTCTAAAATTTTCTCTGTCTTCTTTTAGTTAGGAATTAGGAATTCCATTTTATGTAGAAGTTTCATTCTAATCTATAAAATATATATTTATAGGAGTTCCCTTTGTCTTCTTATTGTTGCAATTATGCTCCTTAGATCAGGAGTAGGAGTGCTCCTCCTTATCATTAGGACAAATATAAAAGTAGTTAAAAATATAAAGGAAATTATATATAAATCAATGTCTGATACAGAAATATGTCAAATTATTAATTGCCACTTTGTTTTGCTGTATGGCAATTTGTTTGTATAGTCTAGATACAGATTCGTTTAATAAATTGATGTAACTATAATGATGGTTGAAACTCGAAATCATAATTGAAACAAAATACATCGACTCTATCTTTGTTATCCAAACTGGTAACACTAGGAATTATTCGGTGTGGAGAGCACTGGAATAAAAACTAGATCAGGGCTTGTTGGAATTGGAAGGTATTTCAATGCTTGAGACTCCTTTATTTCATACCTCAAAACTGGAAACGCACATGCCAACAATCTCTATTAGGAGTTGGCTCTGCTAGTTCTTCGGTTGAGCAACAAATTCAGCCATGCCCATCCACTAATCAAACAATTACTTATATCAAACAATATCAAGATTACCCTGCTAAACAAACCACCTCAAACTTAAATACATACCTTAGCTACCGAAATGTCGCTACCTTGTATAAGGATATTAGAAGAATGGGATTTCAACATGCACGAGAAAAGTATATCATATTTCCTAAATCAGACCATTAGAAGCTATAACTTAATAAATCAAATTTAAGCAACTTTTTACCAACTTTTTAATGAATTTGGTTCTCTACCTGAATCCCACGACTTGTAAAAATTCTGTATCAATCTGTCAAAGTTGAAAAATAAAGTAAAAAGATTAATAACGCATGAAATTATATTACACTGAAATAAAAATCATAATTCCTAGAAAAACGATGTGAATGAAGTGGTATTCACCCCTGTTTCTTCTTTCACTTCTCTTATAGCTCCATTGTTAATACCTTCCCCCTATCAAACAAATCGACCATACATTAGTGGTTATCTTGTACTGGTAAAATGCAATGTGATATGGTTTTTAACCCAATGTTGGATAGACAAAAAAAAATGTACCTGCTTAATCCATCCAGTGGGCATCTTCTACAACCCTGAATCCTTGTAAGGCCCATGCTTTTTCTGAACTACTAGCATCTACGTTGACAATGTTATGTATCACTTTTATCACTCCAACAACATCAATCTAACACGGTTAATTTGCTATGGACATGCGGAAAGAAATTAGTAGAAATATCCCAGGACCCATTCTATGTATAAGTACATTTGGAGAAAATAACAGAAATGTCATTGTCATATATGTTTTTTATCACAGTTACCTCTTCTTTATCATTGAAGACAAAAGCCGCAATTCCCACATGATGCGAAGCATTACAGGGATTGTAGAATGAGTTTGAGGGATCCGATATACAAACATCACATATGAAGGCTCTGCATGGTGCTAACAAAATCCCTCCTGCAAATCACCACACAATATATGAATTGTGTTAGAGCTTATGGCCATGCATCCCAACAACAAAGGGTTTCCAAACTAAAAATAAAAATAAAAAGAAAAATGTAAAAGTAGTTTTTCTTCTCTTTGTTCCTGCTCCTGACTAACTACCACGAAACCCCATCATATTAAAAATGGCAGGAATCTTCATCAGCATGGTGATAGATGATGAATTTGAGAAAGTGTGACCTCAATTGCAGCAGGAACTAGTTTGGCCTGTTTGATGGGCACTTTAATCCACGCTCCTTTCTTCCCCTACATAGCGAGCAATTATGAATCAGAATTTAATGTTTTAAGGCACTTGCAGTAGCTGCTAAAGGACATTATTTATCCTGAGCCAAGGGATTTGTATTTAGCGTTAAGAAGCAGTAGCACTGACTTGGCGTGTCCATTGAGATAGCGATGCCTTGAGTGAAGATACAAAGTGAGCAACATCATTGTGAATAGTCTCATTCTCAATCTCAATGATGACACCATCATATCTATCTTCATGGGCTTTCAGCAATTCAGGTATTTCTTGTGCAGAGGACTCATTCAAAACTGTTTGTGTAGCCGAAACCTCCTTACTTGGAAATACCATTGGGTTGTGTAAACAGTAACCTGTTTCAATACATTTTAAGTTACAACAAGGAAATATATATATAAACCGAAACTAGTCCATGAAGCAATGCATGCCTTTTGAGAAATATTCACTTCAGCTTCCTTCTAGGCAAAAGCAGATTAAATCATCAAAGTGGTGTAGAGGTGGTATGTATTCAAGAAGGGCGATATATATATATATATATATATATATATATATATATGGGAATGCAGAGAGACGTGGTAATAGTGAGAAGAAGCAGCCATGGTGGCTTCCTGGGAGGGAGAAGAATGCTTCGGCGGTAGTAAGCAGCAATTGAACAGCAACTGCCAACTGCCAGTGCTACATAGCGAAGCCCGTGAGAATCTCAATATAAAAAATCCAAATCTTAAAACATATGGTTTCGTGGTAAATTGTGTTATCTTAAATCCAAAGGAATGACCTGGAGATAACAAACAAGAGAGTTGACAAGGAAGATGTGAAGAAATCTCCCCGAAATAATGATAATCAAAGTATGGAAACTATTCAAACTTGCTTAGAAAGATCATGTTTTTGTCAAATCCTCAGACGCATCGGCATTGATAACTCAACCGACCAATACCATATTAACTATATATATTTTATTTTATTAAATTGAAAATTTCTTATATTTACACGTATCTATTTCTAAACTGATCTCTTTAACGCAACATGAATTAAATGAATATTAACTGTAAGATATTATAAAACAGATAAATGTTTGCAAATAAATATTTGTCTTTGAAAACTTAATATTTTAAATGTTTTTTTCTCAGTAAAGTTTAATATCTATACTGATATTAATGTCAACACTCTATTATTGCATTGCCAATGGTTAGTATTGTATATAATTATTAAGGAATTATGAGTCAAAATCAGTAATCTTGCGTATTGTATATATTTCTAGGTAATCATTATCGTTTCCATTTTTCTTAATTTTAAAAAGAAAATATACACAGAAAATATATTATATATATTCCAACTTTTTATTTTTTAATTTAAAAAATATGTCTCATTTATATGATAAATAATAATTTGTATGGATCCAATACTCAAGTTTAATTTTAACATGAAATCATCAAAATCAAGAGTTTTTGAGGTTAAAATATGGAAACACACCTCAAAAAATTTGGGTCAAAACCCACATATTAAATTTGACATTATAATTTTGATATAAAATTACATATCAAAAATTTAAACCTATTGGTGCTTTCATGCATGTCGAGGCAATCAAGAAAATATTTTTTCACTTTCGTTGACTTTTTTAAGTCCGTGATGAAATTATGGTTCCAACGAGTGGTTAGAAGGCACCTTTCGCCTTTCCCAAGTGTACTATTTTAATCATTTACTGCAATTTTGATTAAAAATAGTCTATTTATGGGAAATCATTTTATTAATATCTTGCAAACGGTAGCTCAAAATTGAGCACCGTCTTTTGCAAAAGTGTGTATTTTTCAATTTGTCACATAGATAGTAAATTTATATTATAAAACACACTAAATTATAAAGTGCCAAAATTAGGGGGTGCTACGTGACTAGTTCACACATTGACTTCTCCTCATACGGACACATTATCGACAGAGTCTGACATCCTCCTGATTGATCTATTTGTATTTGACGTATTTTAATTTTGTTAATTGCACTGATTGCTCATTCTCGTGGATGCATTGTCAACTGAGCTTGACATCCATTTGAGCATGTGTTATCTATTGTTCACTATTTGCTCGTACCTGTCTAAGCATATTATCAGTTAAGTCTGATGTACTCACATTGAGCATCCTTTGTTATTGAAAACATAGGGAGGTCACTGTTGATTGTCTTAGGAATTTCTATTGTGGGCCCTACATTCTTTCATTTACATAGTTTTTGTAACTATTACCTATGTCTATTTGAGTGTGCATTGTAACTTGTGTACTAATTATTCTCATTTGATTGGACTCATTTTTGATATAGTCTGAATTCCATCTCTAGAGTGTGCACTATTACTCTCAGTTGTGGTCATGTAGACTCCACTTGAGAGATACCTGTTGAGGAGAGTCATTTCATCTCCAGTAATCCTTCTTGGAAAGGAAAATTGTGTTTCATGACGTGCTTATATGGAACATTCACTCATGGATCAAGAACTTATTCCATTCTTATATGGATAGATCCATAAGCGTATTAACCTAGCTCAATACAATGACTGGGTAAACTCTTGTGACTATATTTATGGTCACTTGTTGCATGTTTCATGGGATTTACATCACCATGTAGAGCACAGAGAGTGTCTCTCTAATACTTGGAGCACTCTTTAGAGTCTTTTTAGAGATCCAATTGAGACTTATGTCACACCTCCTCCTTTACTACCTATTGTCTTTTAAGAGACAATTTTACTCTCACCTCTTGCTTTTATTTCTTGTGATGAGACATCTATGGTGGAGAATGTTCTTCCTTTTGTCAAACCCCCATTACAAGATGAGATTTTGCTAGACCTCAGTTGTCTTATTATAGACTCTACATTTGTTCCTATGTAGATTGTTTCTCTTTTAGAGCCTTCACAAACTTGCACATCAAATGAGTCTACTATTTCTAATATGAGTATACACATTGAGAGTATCGATGACTCATATATTCCTGAGGACATTCGTCTTACAGATCTATGTGCTTCATTTGTAGACTAGTATTTAGTTTCTACAGTTGTTGAGCATTGTTCTTCTCTTTCCATGGACATTCTTTTAGTGAACATTCCATGTCTATCTTCTTCTCTAACTATTCTCTCTCCTTCATTGCATGCATCTTCATTGCCATCTTCAACAGTTAGTCCTGTGATATTTGATCAGACTTTGCCAAATTTGAGCACTAGAAGGGAAACATTTTAGCATTTTTCATAGATCTACATCATGATTCCTATGTGGATTCCACTTGAGTGGAAATTTAGTAGATTTATAGCTCGTGGCTTCTTTCTTTCGAAAGGAAAAGACAACATTTATTTAAAAGGGACCTACGACAACATTCACCATGCAACATTCTACATTCACATTCTCTCTCTTTTGTGTGGAGGCACCCTTCATGTTTTGTAGGATATTGGGGATCATCACTATGTACTTGGAGTGATGATTATTTCAACATCTTCTAGGGGGTCTTTTGGTCTCCTCTTCTTTGTTTTCTCTCTTTTAGGGGGAGTTTTTCCTACTGAGTTTTCTCTTTTTATCTACTTTATGAGAGATTACATTATACATGGGTACCTCATTAGCCGTTGTGTCAAGACTCATTTTTATATTTTTTATATCATCGCCTACCTACGTTGTGATTATGGGGGATGTTGATGTAGGTCTTTTTCCTACAAGTTTTAGCTAAATAGATATATTAGCATGCTTAAGGCTCTGAAGTTCATTTAAGAGGATTAGTACCACATTCACTGGAATCTAGGGTTTCACCATTTCTCCAACCTATAAATACCTCTCTCCCTTTGCATTATTCATTTACTGAGACTAGATTCATCGAGCTTCTTAGTTGTGAGTTGTGACAACTTTGAAAGTTGTGAGAGCTGTGAACTTCATCTCTTTGTGTAAGTAGTTTCTCTCTGTTATTGAAGACATCATGTTTAGTTTTTTCTCTCTTCTAAATTTTTTGATTACACAATTATATATGTTCGCTCTGCAGTCATTGGTCT
This sequence comes from Torreya grandis, assembly GCA_037957365.1. Taxonomy (NCBI): domain Eukaryota; kingdom Viridiplantae; phylum Streptophyta; class Pinopsida; order Cupressales; family Taxaceae; genus Torreya; species Torreya grandis. The sequence goes on along the minus strand of JARHVA010004911.1, from coordinate 1,100,681 downwards.
TAGACGTCTGATTCTAGACAACTCTTTTAAAACCTAAATTAATGGAAATTATGATTACATCAATTGATTATTAAAGGCAATTTTCATGAGTTGACATTTGTTCCAGCATTAATCTAAAACCTTAGGTAGATAAAGAGATGAGTATATAAATCAGGGAATAAAATAATACAATATCAACATCCACTAAATTTACAACAATTATTTTATTTGCTTAGCCTATTAATAAAAATGAATTGAAAAGGGTATACTTAGCTGGAAAATAGGATTGAAATAGACACTTAATTAAGTATACTAGAAATTGATGTAGAAAGTCGGTAGAGTGTCATCAATTAGAAATAGGTGTCAAAAGTGTTGAATAAGGATCCCTTTGGGGCTATCACATGACCATGGGGTTATATTTTGGTGTCTAAAGAGCTCCATAAATATCCAGAGCACAATTTTCCCTACTACACCTTTTGTGGAACCTTGCTCTATATATGAGTGGAATATTCCTTGTATTTCTAATTTTTATGTATTCCATGTTTTATGGAGTTAGTTGTTAGATGCCTATTTTTCATGTTGACTTCCTTGATCCTAGGGAACTAGTTATTTAATGGAGAAGGGAATGACTTCCTTGTTTCAATGAGTTGGTTGTGATCACATCTCTTTGAAAATGTGCTTTGTGGAAGAGGAGAGATATACATGGCGAGTTCCTCCTTAGGTGGGCTTTTGGATGAGCTTGCTTAGGTTGAAGAGAGTTGTCACATGGTGGGTAATACTTATCTTGGATAAACATGGTGATTTTCTCCTCATTTGGTGGATTTTTCCTCAGTTTGTTATATAAATAGGTGTGGTGTGACCTTTAAAGGTTGATGAGTTTAGTTGTAGGTGTGGTTTTTGAGAGATAGAGTCAAAGTGAAAATATTTTCAAGTGCAATTATTTATTATAAGGTGTGGTATAGTAGTATGTGAAATATAGTATTATGTATGTACAGGTGAAAGTACAACATATCATTTGTACAACATTTTTTACAAAAGATATTTTATCTCTATGAGAATTCATTGTAATCTTATATTTTATTATAGTTTTTATTGATGACTTTCTTGGTAGATGTAGCCTACACTGAGTGAACCATTAGTAGATCTGTGTTATGTGTGATTTTTATTTTTTTCTTATTTTATGCTTTCATAATAACTATGATTTGAGGAATATTTTTGTGATACATGATAGTACATAATTTATATTTGATTTATGGTCATATTAAATTAGGTTTAAAGTTTTTTATTCTTAACAATTGGTGTCAAAGCTTTGGTGTATTTTGCTGAAGTGGTAAATCATAGAAAAGGCTATTAACTTGAGTGAGAGCTATGAGAGAAGATATTAGATTTATGGTTGAGAAGTTTGATAGTAAGAATTTTGTTTTGTGGAAAATGTAAATGGAAGATTAGTTTTACCATAAAGAGCTTCATCTCCCCTTGGAGGAGAAAATAGAACATATTAGTATGAATGATGTGGATTGGTCATTACTTGACTGAAAGGCATTAGGAGCCATATGGTTATGCTTTGCATTTTCTGTTGCATTTAAAAATTTTGATGAGAAAACCATAAAATACCTCATGGATAAACTTTAAGAATTATATGAGAAACCCTTTGCTTCTAATAATTTTTTTCTTATGAAAAGATTGTTTAACATGAAAATGTTTGAGAATGGTTCAATTGCTAATCATCCAAATGATTTAAATATGGTTGTAAGTACGCTCACTTATAATGAAATTAATTTTGATGATGAAGTAAGAGATTTGATAATTTTATGTTCTTTGCTTGCTAGTTGGGATAGCTTGGTTATGGCTTTGAGTAATATAGTCCTTGCCAAGGGAAGCTTAAATTTTGAGGATGTTGTAGGTGTGATTCTTAGCGAGGAAATGGGAAATAAAATCACTGATAAATCATCTTTAGGTAATGATTTGTCTATTGAAACTAGAAGGAGGCAAAATAACAAGAGCAAAGGCAACCGTGGAAAGTCAAAGGGTAGATTTAAATCCAAATCTAGAACCATGATGATATGTTGGCATTGTGAGAAGAGTGGACACTAAAAGAATGATTGGTGGTTACTTCAAGATAAGAATGCCAAGAAGGAGAAAATGAATGAGGTAAATGTGACAATGGGTAAATAATTTCAAGATGCCTTACTTCTTTTTATTGATAATTTTTCTAAGTCTTGGGTATTAGATTCAGGAGCTTCTTTTCATGCCATCCAACATAGGGACTATTTTTCTAATTATGTTCAAGAGAATATAGTACATGTTTATCTTGGTGATGATGAACCATGTAATATAGTAGGGAAAGGTTGTGTTTAGGTGAAAATGCATAATGGAAACACATGACTACTTAAAGATGTCATACATGTGCCTATATTGAGACCAAATTTGGTTTCAGTGGGGCATGTGGGCAATGAGGGATGTTTGGTTTGTTTATTTTAGATTCTTAGAAAGTTATCAAAGGTGATTTTGTAGTTTTGAGAGGTAAAAAAGTTGATTCTTTATATTTGACCAGTAGTGTTGATTCTTTTGATTTAGTTGTTGTAAATGGAAATGCAACTATGTGGCACTACAGGGTCAGTCATATGAGCCATAAGGGCATGGAGATCATAAAATACAAGTTGCCTAGATTAAAAGACATAGATCTAGACATCTGTAAGAATTATGTGTATGGGATATTGAAGTGGATTAAGTTCTTGAAAATTGGATCCACAAAGAAAGAGAACAAATTAGAGTTGGTACATTGAGATGTATGGGGACCAGCTCAGGTATCTTTTATTGGTGAATCTAATTATTATGTTACTTTTATTATTGATGAAACCAAGAAAGTTTGGGTTTATTATATTAGAAAGAAATATGATGTCTTTGAAATTTTTAAGTGGAAAGATTTGGTTGAAAAAGAAAGAGGTCTCAAGTTGAAATGTTTCAGATCAGATAACAAAGGTGAGTATTGTAGTAATGATTTCTTTGATTATTGTTGTAAAATTGAAATCCATAGGCAAAGGATAGTTCTAATAGCTCCACCTTAGAATAGGGTATCTAAAAGGATGAATATAATCATAATGGAATGTGTTAGGAGCATGAAGTTACATATAGGGTTGCCTTTATAGTTTTGGACATAAGTAGTTAGCAATGTAGTATATATAATTAATAGAGGATCTTCTATGCCTTTGGATGGAGGCATTCATGAACAATCTTGATTTGGTAAGAATATTGATTATTCCTATCTTAGAGTATTTGGATGTGAGGATTTTACTCTCATTAAGAAAGAGGATGGGAGGAATTTAGAGGAAAAATTTAAAAAAAAAAAACATATTTATTGGATATGGTAAGGATGACTTTGGTTTCTGTTTATAGAACATTAAAGATAACAAGATATTTCGATCTAGAGATGTAGTCTTTACTGAAAATGTCATGTATAAGGATTAGTTGCAAGAATGGGAATAAAAAGAGTACACAGTATTAGTTTATATTGTGGATGGAAAAGTATCTAATGATTTAGTTCAAGAACCTTATACACAAGGACCCCAAACTCCTATGGTAAGAAGATCTTCTAGGGTAAGAAGAGCACCGACAGATTTTTCTCCTTATTTGAATTATTTATTACTCACTAACAATAGAGAACTAGAGTGTTATGAGAAGGTAATGCAAGTAGATACCAAGATGAAATACGAAAAAGCCATGGATGAAGAGCATAGATCTCTCATGGATAACCAAACATGGGATTTGGTAATGCTACCCAAGAGCAAGAGTGGAGTTCCAAACAAGTGGATCTTCAGAATAAATGAAGATGATGAAGGGAGAGAAAGGTATAAGGCTAGGATGGTGGACCAAGGGTTTACACAAAAATTAGGTATTGATTTTGATCAGATTTTCTCACCTTTTATAGAAATGACTTCTATTACTACAATTCTTGATTTAGTTATAGTTGAGGATTTGCACTTAGAATAGTTAGATGTTAAAATTGATTTTCTTTATGGTGATTTGGATGAAGAGTTGTATATCAAGTAGCTATAGGGATATGAGGTCAAAGGGAAGGAGGACTATGTGTGCAGACTAAAGAAGAGCTTGTATGCCCTAAAACAAGCTCCATGACAATGGTATAAGAAATTTGATTATTTTTTGTTTGAACAAGAATATCAAAGGTGTAATTCTAATCATTACATGCACATCAATTTTTTTGAAGATAGTTCCTTTATTATATTATGCTTGTATGTGGATGACATGTTAGTTGCAGGAAAGAACATATAAAATATTCATATGCTCAAGAAATAAAATAGTGGCTCCTTTTTTATGAAGGATTTGGGTGCTACAAAGCAAATTCTTGGTATGAGGATTTCTTGTGACAGGATGGAGCAGAAGTTGATCTTATCCCAATCAGAGTATGTGAAGAAAGTCTTGGAAAGGTTTAGCATGTTGGATGATAAATCTATTGGTACTCCTTTGGGAGGCCACTTTATATTATCAAAGGAGCAGTGTCTAAAAATGGAAGCCAAAAAACTTAAGGTGTTCAAGGTACCTTACTCATCGGTAGTTGTCAGCTTGATGTATGCCATGGTTTTTACTAGGCTGTATATGTTCCAAGAAATTGGAGCTATGAGAATGTATATGAGTGATATTGGTTATGAGCATTGGCAAGCAGTGAAATGGATTCTTTGGTATTTGAGAGAAACCTTGGATTTAAAATTATGTTATGGTATATTAGATACCAATTTGCATGGTTATGTGGACTCAGATATGACAGGGGATATTGATAGTAGGAGAAACAAAATAGGTTATATATTTATTGTTGGAGATACAATTCTTAGTTAGATTTTTAGGATATAAAAAGTTGTGGCTTTGTCAAGCACAAAAGCAGAGTATGTTTCTACCACATAGGCTAGCAAGGAGATGATTAGGTTATAAGAATTGTTTCAAGAGTTGTGACATGAACAAGAAGGTTGCAGACTACATAGTGATATTTAGAGTGTTATTCATTTGGCAAAGAACTATGCTTTCCAATTTAGGATGAAACACATTCAGTTACATTATTACTTCATCAAGAAAAATTTGGAGAACTTGGTGAAGCTTAAAAAGATTCATTCTAGATATAATCCATTAGATATGATGACCAAGGTGGTCACATTGGACAATTTAAGACCATGTTCACATTCGGTTGTCCTTAGTGGTCATGCAGTAGTGATAGATTCTATTTAGGAGAAATGGTCTTCAAGTGGGAGATTTTTGAGTGTGGAGCCCTTTGGGAATATTACATGACCATCAAGATATATTTTAGAGGCCTAGAGAACTCCATAAATGTGGGGAGAAGATTTTTCCCTATTCGAATTTTTGTGGAACCTTACTTCACATGTGAGTGGAATATTCCTTGTATTTTTAATTTTGATGTATTCCATGTTTTATGGAGTTAGTTGCTAGATGCCTATTTTCCATGTTGACTTCCTTGATCTTAGGCATCTAGTTATTTATTGGAGAAGGGAATCAATTCTTTGTTCAAGGAGTTGGTTGTGATCACATGTCATTGGAAAATGTGTTTTTGGGAAGATGAGAGATATACATGGCAAGTTCCTCCTTAGCTGGGCTTTTGGATGAGCTTGCTTAGGTGGATGAGGTTGTCACATGGTGGGTAATGCTTATCTTAGATAAGAATGGTGATTTTTTCATCATTTGGTGTATTTTCCCTTGGTTTGTTATATATATAGGTGTGGTGTGACCTTTAGAGGTTGATGAATTTATTTGCAAGTGTGGATTTTGAGACACAAAGTCAAAGTGAAAATATTTTTTAAAGTGTAGGTATTTATTATAAGGTGTGGCATAGCATCTTATGAGATATAGTATTGTGTAGGTATAGGTGAAACTGTAACATATCATTTGTGCAGCATTTTCTATAGGATACATTCTATCTCTGGGAGAGTTCAATGTAATCTTATTTTTTATTATAGTTTTTATTGAGAACTTTCTTGGCTGATGTAGACCACATTGGGTATATTAGATCTCTGTTACGTGTGATTTTTGTTTTTTAATCTCCATTTATGCTTTCATATTGATTTTGATTTGAGGAATTGTTTCTATGATGCATGTTTGTGCATTATTTATATCTGATTTCACATTTAAATCAAGTTTAATTTTTTAATTCCTAACAAAATACCTCCTTGGAAAATAGTGAAACCATCTTTTATAATAATTTACTATGTTAATGGCCTTCTATGTTGTGCTTTTGACCCTGTGTAAATAAAATAGTCAAACTTGGGGTAGACTTCAATTTGTTTTGGAAAGCATGTGCCTACATGACTAATACCTAGATCATCATATGTGCTTTATTTTGATTAGTTTCACTATAGAACCCTAAGTTTTCATAGTTTTTAGGATGTTTGATGAACACAAGTGTAAGAAGGGTGTCATTAATAGGGTAGATTAGATGTGACCTCAACACCCCATGTGTTGAGCATTACCTACATATGAATACCTTAAAAAGGGATCAACCTCGATGTATTTTTCCCAATCTAACTGTTGTTGAAAGTAAGAGTGATGATGGATGCCTAAGTATGAATGTTAATTTGAATTCATTGAGTGTGACTTAAAATTGAATACCTAAGTAAAACTAAGATTTCATCTATTGTAAATGGATGTATGTAGAAATAGGGATAAAGAGGGATCAATGACCATAAATTGCATAGCTATTTCTAAGCTTGTTCATGAGAATTGCCATTTAAGGAATTAATGAATGAATGAGACTAGTCTTAATATAGTGCTTTAATTCTATTTGAGACATGAAAGGAATCTAGGTGTACCCTAGGATGCTCCAGAGAATGGAAAATATTCATTGGGGGAAGAAAGAGCTAAGAGATAATATTGTTACCCCCTTTGGTAGTAGCACACTATGTTATAGACCAAAGTGAATTTGCTAATGTCTAGGTGGATGGCACATGTGAGTAAGGGTTTGACATGCCTAAGAAATGACTTAATGAATATTTATATATATAGGCATTGGATGAGTGCAAATATAATGCAGAAAAGGATCAAAATAGTTCATAAGATATGTCTAGGGATAAGAGGAGGAAAAGGTGGTCTCAAGTGACACTCATTGCATTAAATGACATTTTAGATTGCAACATTTACCCCACCCCCTTTATTATAAAAATGTAGAAAAGTGAAATGACTATGATAAAATAAACAAATGTGTATGATAAAGTTAAATGACCCGCAACCAAGTGTTACATAGTAAAACAAAAGGGACTTAAGGATTAACACTAAACCAAGGGAAACAAAGAGGGTTTTTAGAAACTTGAAACCTTGGTAAATTAGACAAAAGGGAGGTTTTAAGGATTTAATAACCATAACATGATGGTTTTAAAGGTTCCCACAACCTCAACATAGTCAAATATGTTTCAAATTAATGGGATTTGAAGGGCTAACACCATTGAGTAAGACTTTTCTGAGAGTTACTACTCTACATAACAAGAAATCCCCAAGAATATGTCTTATAATGCCTAGGTCTTCCACATAAACTTTGTGTAGCTGAGACATAGTAAGTGGGATTTTCCTCCCATAGAAACTATCAAGGTGGATTCCTCTATCATCCACTCTACTAAGACAATATTTGGTTGGGATTCCTATAACCATCCTAAACCAAACCAACTGAAACTAAACAAAGATATATATAGCTTTTATCTTTAGCATATTTTTTTCCTTTCTTCTACATTTCCTACATGAATTAAGAGTGAAAACATTTCTAATTGAAACCAAAACCCCTAAGGAGGCTTCATCCATGTTAGATCTAATTTCATAAAATCTCATGATAAATACCAAGAATCCTAGATATTGTATCTAAGTATGAGATTTAAAAGGATAAATCCCATCAACAAGTCTTTCATGAGACACACACAACAAAACTAAGTGTCCACTAGGGGCAGAAGATCTTCTATCACCTAAGACTTTTGAACAATCTTTCAAACATTCGATACACATCAAGTGGGATTTTTCTCCCACTATATCCATTAACGGATAAATCTCAAAAAGGACCTAACCATCTCATCATCAACATTCTGACCATAGCTTGAAACACCATGGGGTTTTCTATCTAAATATGAGTAATATTCTTGAAATCTTGGGTAAACCCCACAACCTAGAAGTGGCAAGGGTGGAATCCTCTATCATCTACTCTGGTAAGACAAGTTTTGATTTAATTTCATCTATCTACCATTATCAAAACTAAGTGAGATTGAAAATAGTCCCTTATATATCTGGTCTTCCATAAGATTTTTTCCCATCCTTCGCAGACCCTATGTGTAGGAAGTGATCATATAAAATCACTCAAGAAGACCATTGCCCATGAGTAGGGCTCAACATTCTCAGATAAAACTTCATAAATATTTGTGAGGAGTCCTCTATCTTCCTCATTACTCTTTAATTTTGAAAATTTAAAACCCACCAATAAATCCAATCCATTTGGAAACACTATAGTGTTAAGCCTTGCAGACTTCATGACTTTGTAAGGAAACCCCATTTATGTTCTAGTTTTCTTGGTCAAAATGAAATTCAAAATTTTGAAGGTCCTTCACCCCTTCAACTACTGAAACTTTTCCAAGACTTGGATCTCATCACAAAAACCCCAAGTATTTTCACTTTATACCTAAGGAGGGGTTCTTGAATAAACCCAATAGGTGTTGTGAGAAACTTATTCTCTATTTTTATTTTCCAAATTACACACAAAAAATTCCTTTTGATAGTCCATAGATTTGGTTCTTTCCCACAAAGGTTTCTGTTTAGACTTATAGGGGATGTCCTAGATGGCAAGGACAACCCCCAATCTACCTAGAGATGGGTTATCCTCATCTCTTCCTTGCCCTTATTTTCTTTGTCAACCTCATCTTATTGGAAGAGGCATCTTTTTTCTCCTTCTACTCCCATCCATATCTAAATAGGTGTTTTAGTTGTCCCACTCAAATTGAAATTCAAAATGTTGAAGGTATTTAAAACTAAATTTCTCCCATTTAGCTTGCCATTAAAAATTATGAGGGATGTCAGGGGTGGCATGGAGAACCTTTAGTCCACCTAAATTCGGGACATCTTTGTATCTTCCTTGCCCTTCATTTCCTTCTCCTCCATGTCCTAATAGAATAATCCTCCTTTTTCTCCTTCCACTCCTATTCATGTCTAAAATGGTGTTTTAATTTTCCCACCCAATTTGAGATTTAAAATGTTTAAGGTCTTTTGATCTGAATCTTTCCCTCCTAGCTTGCCACTCAAAATTATGTGAGATGTAATTCATGGCATGGACAACCCCCAGTCTGCCTAGATCTGGGTCATCTTCATTTCCTCCTTGCTCTTGATTTCCTTCCCACCCACATCCTACATGGATATTTTTCATTCAAGTGTCTCATAAAAATTAAAAATTGAATATTATTTTAAATGAGTTAGAGGTGGATCTATTCATTCATATTTTTATTTTACAAACTTGTGTCATGATTGTCTCAGTCTAGGAATAATCTAATTGAATTTATCTCTAATATGAAAATTTTATATGCATAATGTTGATGGATTCCCTAAAAATTAGTGTCTTATAATAATAAAGGTATATAGTTGAATATATTTGTATCTCATTTTAGGTGGTGTTGTACAAAGTTGTGTGAGTGAAAGAGGAGATGATGGTGGAGATAATGGTGTGTGTGATGAAATATTATTTTGAATAGGATCCTCATCATGATTCACATACATTAATGATGTGACATAACATAATTATTTATTCAATTTTTAAAAAAGGTCATATGCAAATTATTATAAAATTACCTTCTAATTTTATAAATTTAGAAAAAAAATATAGTACAAAAAGAAGAACATTTTACGTAACATAAAAACCCATTACATCATATTATTTTCAAAATACTATAGTAAAATATATTAATTTCAAAATTATGATTCAAAAAACTAATATATTTATTGATCACATTGTCGAGTACATTTTTTTCTCATTTTAGATGGTGTTTCTCTCCATTTAAATTGATATTCAATAATAAACTATTTCCCAAGTTTTATGTTTAAAGTTGATTCTACCATGACATCATGAGGTCAAATTTCAGGTACATCACCTTCTTTCTCATTAGCATGTTCTATGTATATTGATAATTAGGATATGCATAATTATTACACCAATGAGTATTATTATAAGAACCAATAGTTTTATTAATTGCATAAATAAATATATATATTTAGGAATGACCATGCATACATTGGGATTCATTTAAGGTTGTATGAATATTTTACCCCATTGTGTTAGAATTATAACACATGCCATAATTGGCATACTAAACATGTCACCATAAATAATCAAGATATGAAATTTTATACTAGGTTGTAAGAATTTAATATCAACACTTTTGACTCCTTCTATGACAATGAGTCAAATGATGACTTGTCACAAACCTTATCTTGAATTTCATATATATTTTATGCCTCAAGATCCATGAGACAATAACCTTTTGAGGTAATAATATACCCTAATAAAAGTCATTGGACTATATTCGGTTCGATCTTACTACTCTTTTTAGTAGGGACATGCATATAATATGTAAAACCAAATACTCAAAGATGATAGATCGAAGGTTTATTACCACTCCATACCTCTTCTGGTGTCTTGTATTATAATATTTATATATGTGCCCTATTGAGAAGATATATGGCTATCTAAACTATGTTTTCCAGAATGGCACCTCCAAATTCATAGTGGAAAGCACGAAATGAGCCATATCCATGACTAAACAATTATGTCAGTCTACTATTCCATTTTATTGGGATGTATAGGGGGAATTCAAGTGTTTTTTGATGTTATGTTGCTTCAATTATTACAATAATTACTTTCATGTGAATTCTCCCAAATTGAGTGAAGGAGTCCTAGAGGCCTCCCTGACTGGGTGACAACATGTTGGTAGAAGACCTTAAAATATGTAAAGGCTTCACTCTTCTTCTTGATAAAGAACACCCATTTATTGAAAAATAAATCATCAACATAAAACTAAAAGTACTTGAATCCTTGAAAAGAAGTAGGTAAGGGTCTGCATAGATCAATATGTACCACATCGAGACAATCCTTGGATTGTGAGGAACTTAGCTCAAATGGAACCCTATGTTATTTTTTGGCAAGGCATACATGGAATTCAAAGAAATAATGAGATAGGTGAGGAATTCCATAGACCATGGCCTTAGAGCCAATATGGTACAAAAAACTAGCATAAAGGTGCCCATGTTGATATTAACATAGTGTAGTAAATTCTACAATAGATGCAAAGAGAGTAACATCACCAAATGAAAATGCATTTAGGGTAAATATTTGATCCTTCAAAAAAGCTCTAGAAATTACCTTACCTTCTTGTGAGAGGAGACATTATTTTATGTCATTCTTGACCATGAACTCTACCTTAACCTTATGATTCAAGATTTGACTTACAGATAATAGATTTGTTATCAAGTCAGGGACATACATTACCTTTGTGAGAGTATAGGTTTAGGTCCTAAGAGGAATGGTGAGAGTTCCAATTCCTTATACAACATAATATTTATCATCTATAATTTGAACTCAATCACTAGTGGGTTGATTCATTAGTGAATTAAATAATTTATTTTATCCTATCATATGCTTATTGGTGTCATAGTCGATCAATGAAAATTTAATCATGTGTGATGAGGTTTGGGATATAAGAACTATGTCTTTATATGTGTCATTATATTATGCTTTTAAAGGTACCTAGGATTTATATTTATCATCATATTGATGTTGTGCCACTACATGACCATGCTAATTCTATTATTAAGGGCATCATTTAGATTTATGTGAATCATCTCTACTAGATGTGCCCTCTTGACTGGATGAGCCTTCTGTCAAGGTATTAAGTTAGCATCTATCAGTGTCATGTATATTGGTGTGGAAAATATGCCACCATCATTTTTATTTTTCATATTTTTTCTATTTTTATGACTTATTTGGTAGTCCTTTTGATAACTTTGAACCATGTTTCATATAATTAAGGGTTTTATCCTCGAACTCTTCTTACATAGACTAAATGGCTTCTTCTTGTTCAAGTAAATTCACTAGTTCTTCGAAAGACACTGCTTCCTTTATGATGTTCAGTGTCATGAAAAATGTGAAAAATTGAGAGGGGAGATCTCTCAATGTGATCAAAACCAATATCTTGTCCTTGATTATTTCTCCAAGATTAATTAATTATGCTCATAGTTCTACTACCTGGTGTAAGAATTCCTCAACTTTCTCTCCATGTTTCATAAAAAGAGTATGAATTTTAGACTGGAGATGGAAAATCATCATCTAATTATTTGCCTTTTAAATGGTGGATAAAATATCTCAAGCCTCTTTTTATGTTATCTCATCCCAAATATGATGTTGAACCTCATCGATGACACTAAGTGTGATCAATGTCATGGATTTTGCATTTGAATTTTGTCTTATTTAGTTTGTTCATCAATTTTGGTAGGATGGGTCACCACACCAGTGATGATGCCCCATAATTATTTGAGTTGAATAATCATTCACATTTTTGTCTTCCATGCAGTGAAATTTATCCCTTTGAGGAGTTGGGCATCAGACAAGAGTAGTTTGGGTACATACATTTTTTAACATTATTTGTACAAAAATTTATAATCAAAGTAATTGTTACGCTTCAATAATATATAAAAAGAATGTATCTTTTTGAAATAACCTTCTTCGATTTGCTTAGAGGTGCAGTGTAAAATTGCTTGTATCTCATTCATGTATAATCAACATTTTAGACATTCTAGGAACAACAATTAGATGTGGTTTCAGGTTTGGACCATATCTACAAATGCCATCACTTCACTTTTATGACCACGTTCTCTAATTTTAAAAATGCCTCCTTTTAGCATTAGGTTTTCATGATCTCTCTACCACTTCTGCACTTTTCTTCAATCTTTCTCTCTTTGAATTGCTTTGGAACCTACATGTTGTACACTTTCCATGCTTCTATGATTAGAATGGAAATGGATCCTTCATGTCCCATGTATTTGGAATGATCATACTTACGTGATTTCATTGCAAGCTTCCACACTAAATGATATGAGTTTTTATTCAATAGATTGAAAACATTAGCATCTGATCTTCTAATTTTACATTAGGTCAATTAGTACATCGACTCTAACATCTTCCTCCAAGATTTTTGACTTTCACACTTTCTTGTACACTATACTCTCCCTAGGTAGGTATTGACTAAAAACATTTAGCCACTTTGTTAGGCATTGCTACATAACTCTTACAGGTGATTTCCATGCTCTTTAGCTCTACTACATGACTCTCCTCATGTTCTACCACTCTATTAGTGTTGAGTACTTTGATACCAAATGTGGAAAATAAATTTCTTGATGTTTTATTTAATACTTAGGAGGTGAATATATACAACATAGAATTGGTCAGTTAAACCAATCAAATAAGAGAAATTAAATAACTATTGTGTAACAATAATTCTAATAGATAATATAAATAATACATTAATAGATAACAATCTAGTATTTAAAATAACTATTCAAACAAGGGGAACTATGTGTGGCTTTTTTCCTTCTTTGGAGTACCTAGATACATATATAGTGTTCAATCTCAAAGGCAGTGACTAGCATTAGCTTAGCCCATTACACTCCACTATCTTTTGGAATTTTTCACTCTCTCAAAAGTACCCCTAGTGTTTCAAAAGAAAAGAGAATGAAAACAAGTATTTATATATGGCATCTATAAAATCATAATATCTCAACCCTTTCAATAGAGAAAAATGTAGGTGGTAGAAGCATTACAATTTTATCACTTTCATCACAGTAAAGTCTATAGTCAATGGACATGATTGACCTCCACTCTTATCCATGGAGTGAAGACCTATACAAATATATTCATATATATTAACTCTATATTTTAATTATTTTTGTCTTACCCTATTCCATTTCTCACTATAAAAAATTTGTCATAGTCAACCAATAATCATAGAAGCTAAGTATATTATATTTATATTTACTTACTATTTTTAGTATATGCTACTTGTCAATTTCAATTTTAATAAATCTATCATGTTTTAAATTCATATTTATATTTAAATATCATATATTATAATTTGAATAGAACTATCAAAATTTATTGATATTATAAATCATTTCTATTGTTTATTAAAGAAAAGGCAAAAATGTATTGGTGAAATAGTTCATTTTTTTATCTTTTTTATGATTTTTTCTTTGGATTTAAAATTAATTTTTGATTTCTATATAGAAAAATAATTTAATTCTAATTGGTTTTCAATTTTATATTTTTAAATTTTATTTTCTTTCTTATTTATAACTATGTCATGATGTGATGAGTACTACTCTAATACTCAAGCCATTAAACAAGATTATATACAAAATTAAATATCCATGTACCTCATGATTTATTAGAAATGTATTTGTTTTTATCTTTTCAACCAAATGATGTCTTTTAATGGTTTCTTATGTAGTGCACCAATAATTGGTTAACCATGGGAAGTAACTCTTGATCTACCTTAGACATAGGATAATGCTGCAACATGATGATGGTATTATCCATAATTAATGAATATTTGGGCCTTGATCACTATTTATTCTTGGGATCAATATATATATATATATATATATATATATATATATATATATATATATATATATATATATATATATATATATATATATATATAAGAGCCTGAAAAAAAAATTGTGTAATTACACCTATTATCTATTTTATTTCACACATTTATATTATTCCATCTTATGCCACTTAATAAGGGTAACTCAATTTTTTTGGATAAAGGTAAAGGGTTAGGTTTTGAAAGGCCCAAGAGCCTTGTACAATTAATAAAAATATAACACATTTGAGATCACATGCAATGCCTCTTCCAACAGCCTACAAGACATAAAACCAATCAAACTAACAAAAAGTTTCCCTGATGTTAGATAACAAATAGGCAACAAAAATCTAAAAAAAGCAATGTAGAGTTAGCCTAAAGTATCCTAATAAATGCTAAAAACAAATCAAAATACAAGGTATGATGACCTTGATGAAAATATGGAATTTAATTTATTTTCTTTAAGTGATCATGCATGTTTTGAAGAAGCAATGAAACAGAAAAATTGGTGTAAGGCCATAGATGAAATAAAAAGAAATAAAACATGGGAGCTAGTTGAATTACCCAAGGGTAAACAAGTGACTAGAGTTAAATGGGTCTATAAGACTAAGAGTATTGGAAAATGAAAAATTGAAATCCATAAAGCATGTGTGGTTTTTAAGTTATAAAAATAGTAACATCAAAGAGATTATGATAAAACATGCTTCTATTACAAGAATGGAAATCATGTGGGTTGTCTTAACAATATCTATTCAACAGAAGTGGAAGATATATCAAATCGGTGTGGATTATGCCTTCCTAAATGGATTAATAAAATAATAGGTGTATACTGATAATCCACATGGATATGAATTCCTAGGACAAGAAGACACAGTGAATAGGCTAATGAAAGCACTCTATAGCCTTAAACAAGAAAGAACATTGTACAATACAACTAGTCCATATTTTATTTATAATGGATTTATAAAAAGTGGTAGTGATCCAAAATTTTACATCAAGTTAATCCATATTAAGATTTTTATTTTTATATTATATCTAAATGATCTAATTTTTATAGAAAATGATGATCTATTCATTATTGAGTTCGAAGAATATATGAAAAGAGAATTTGAAATGAAAGAATTAGGATTGGTAAAGTATTTCCTTGGAGTAGACATATAATAAATGAATCTTGATATATTCATCTCTCAATCCAAATATGCATCATAAATATTTAAGAGATGTATAACACTGAACAATAAAACTTGTGCCAACACTGGCAGCCACAAGTCTAAAATTGAGTAAAGAAGATGAAAACAATGAGGTGAATCTTAATTTATATAAGAGCATGGTTAGAAGTCTATTTTACTTGCTAGCATCTAGGTATAATATAATTTATGTATTAACTTTAATTTATAGATTCATGGAGACATGTAAGGATACACACTAGCAAGCAGGTAATAGAAACATGAAATAATGGCATCTCATATATTGCATCAAATAAATTTGAATTGGTTGGGTATACAAAAAATGATTGTGACGGTAGTGTAGATGATATGAAGATAAAATTAGGATGTGTTTCACATGAGTTCATGAGGCATTTCATGGACATAGAAGAAACAACCAATAGTTTCTCTCTCCATAAGTGACAATGAGTATAACGTAACAACTATAGGTGCATGTTAGGTTATTTGGTTTAGGATAATCCTACCAAAATTGAATGTGGAACAAAGAGATGGTAAAATAATGTACTGTGATGATATATCCTCAATATCCTTAAAAAATAATCTAATTAACCACAAATGGAGAAAGCATATCCATTATCATTTCATAAGATAACTAATCGAGACTGGAGAAATAAATCTAAAATTTTAAAGGTCAAAAGAGTAAATGATAGATATATTCATAAAATATTTATTAAATTAGAACTTTTAACATCTAAGATAAAATTTTAGAATTATAGATGTTGAGTCAGCTAGTGGTAAAAATTTAAGGGGAGTGTTAGAAAAAAAAAATTTCCTTCCACCACCGATAGTCCACCACTAACAGTATTTAATGAACAAAAACATTAACTTTACAAGAAGATGGGAATTTAGTTAGAATAACATGTTTAACCATACCTACTATTGATTCATGTCATGTTATTTAGTGCAACCCATAATTCACTAAACATTCTTTGATTGTTTGGAAATAAAAAAAGTCTTTTTCTAAAAGTTGTGACCTACCAAAGACCTCTATATAATATAGGCAAATGCAATTTGTTTATGCAAAACTATATAAATAATAAATATAGTTTTTTGGTTTATGAATTTCATAGCATTCTAATTATTTTTTATTTAATGTTGTAGCATTTGCATATTTTTTTGCCTATGCCCACACCAACACATGATGCACATCCTCTTGGATGAATCTATGAACATCCTTTGGACACATGTTTAAGGAAGAATGCATGTTTCTAGAAAATAAATAAAAAATAAAGAAATTTTCTCCCAATCCACATCTCCATTAAACTTTCTCTCACTCAATACACATTTCCCTAAAATGCATTACAACTACCCTAGTCTAGTCTAATCTAGATTATACAACAATTACCAATTCCAAATATATATGTGAATATATACCCATGGTAAAGTATTTGAACATTCTCTTGAATGCATAGGAAAGATCATGGTAGTTATGACACATTTTTAGGTCTAACTTTCTCAAATAAGGAGCCAAAGTGTTTTTTTTTTTTTCAGACATAAAGAGTTTCTTCAATCAAGTTTAAATTAGCAGTCAAGGCATTTTTTTCCTTTAAATATATAATAGTTGGCCAACCTATTTATTGATATTTGTACAAAAATAATCATTATTTTTATGTTTTTACCAGACTTAAAACTTGCCATGTTGACACAAATCAACAAGAACTTACCCAAAAATAAAATTAAATAAATCGATAAAATAAAAAAATAAAAATAAAAATAAAATAAAATATTACAAACACTTATATTAAACAAATGAATTATGTCCCACCCATTTGCATCTTTGTTACATGTTATAAATCTTGGTCAAATTGTTTAAATTTCGTCCATCAACCAACTACCCCTAATGTCATAACATTAGGCACTTTTATCTTGGTTCAAAATTGTGTGCCATAACATTACATTTATTATCACTATAATATATATTTAATTTTATAAATATATTATATTAATTATAACATATTAATAATAATTATGAATAGATTAAGTTGAGATGTATGCATAATTGGTAATAAATAGATGTTTTATTTAAAGCATTTAAATGATTTTTCTTATTATTGATATTTTTGGATTGAGAAACTAATAGTAATGGTGTTATTTTACTTAGGATTGTTAATTTAATACTAAAAAAAATATTTTTTTATTTCATTACATTTTATGTAAAGAAAGATTATAGAATTATTTATTTTAAGTTGTTCTAATTTTTATACATAGATGAAATTGAATAGATTTGAAGTGTATGTTTTGTTTTATTAATTTTATTAATTCTTTTCAAGTGAAGGATAAAGGATAAGAATAGAAAAAAAAAACCCCAATATGTGTTTTGGCTGATGTGGTTAAATGATATTGGGAAATAGTTGTAGTGTAACATGACATTATACATTAAAATTTTATCTATACTTGCAGATATTATTTCACATATTTAACTTTATTATTAAAATCACACACTAGTTATAATATAAATGCATGACGAATATTGAGATTGGATCATTTCTTTAATACTCAATTTTATTTATATTTTTCTTAGTTTTAATTTCATCTGATATATCCCTACATTTTAGACACTCTTTTTTGTGTTTTCTTGGTTTCATTCTTGGGTGTTCTTACTCATTTAATTTTTTTTTAGTGTTCAATGTGTTGTTTACATTATTTTTGTCTATGATAAATTTGGTGGAGTTAAACTCACACCTCTTATTAGAGGTAATTATTGATACTTGCATCTCTAGACTATTAGACTTTTTACTCTATAATAAATTGATTGATTAGGCGAAGCATGGTATAATGTTCATTCATTTTTATTATCATGGCTATGGATTTTTTTTTGCAGAGGCACTTTTAAGACTAAATGTTTTAATAAGCCAATCAAATACTTGATGTGTTATTAATGTAAGGAAAGATTAAAATACAATTTCTACAATTTTTATAAAAAAAATGATGATGAAATTTCATTAGCCTCTAGTATTATATTTTCATTTCAGTAGTGGCTTTGTAATTGTTATCCTCTGCCTGAACTCATTATCAAACTTCATGTTCCTTATATGTTAATACACTTTTCAGTCACATTATCTTTTTATGGTCAATTGAGGACATTTGTATTTGAATTTTATTTAAATTTCACCATTAAATTTTAATTTTAAGGAATATCACATGTATAGCTACTTTAGAGTTTTTATTTATTTTCTTATTTTTGTAACTTTGTTGTTTTAATAATCCCTTTGACATAGTAATAATGCATATGATTTTTTTTTTGCAAGAATAGGAGGTTATTCATATTTATATGAAATGATTTAGTGAGTAAGCATGATTACTAGTAAGTTCTTATTACTTCTCAATTTTGTGTTAGATGGTGCATTTTTTTCTTTCTTCTTTCTCTTTAACTCTGGTCGTCCATTTGATATCTCGATGTTCATTTTTTTTAGGCAATTTATGGAGACCAAATCACTACATCCATGAAATTTCAATGTTTAAATAATAGTTGAGTGGAATTTGAACTAGGGTTGCTAATGTATTGATGTATCTACTTAATCATTACTCTACAACTTGGGGATGCAAATTCAATACTTACTACCTAAAATTTGTCATTATCAATGATGGAAAAAAATGTGATCAAATTTTATTTATAATTATCTAAATTAAGAATTCAATTTATCTTATGGTAATGTTGCATTACAATTATGATATTGAGGCATTCCATGTTTTTTTAATGATTAATGATATTTTAAAATAATTAATGAATTTAAAAATAGAAATAAAATATCCTTGTATTTGTAGACAATAGCTTAAAATTGAACAATGATATCCATATGAATGTATGCAAATTTATACAATTTGATTCTAATTCCATGAATATAAAATCATACAATGATCAAAATGTGCCTCAGGAAAATGGGTTGGAATAGTTCTCTAGTCACCAAGATGAAGAGTCCTTCCAATAATATTTTGGAAGCATGCTAAAAGTTTTGAAGATGGTTCTAAGTAATAGAATTCAAATTTATCCATTTACAAATGATAAATAAGATGAGTTTAAAATCCCAAATTGAAGTAAGACATTTTGTACATACCTTGGAATCTTTATTAGTCTCTAATGAACATAATATTTTTATCACACACAATGGTGAAATCTTAAGTGTGACTTATTTTTCTCTTCAACAGAATTATTTGTTTTCAAAAATTTCTCTAATTTATTTTGCTTGTGCCTTTAATATATACATTAGTTTTAAGAATCATAATTTCAAAATACCACAAATAAAGTAGATGCACCATATATATAGGTATCAATGTACTTAACTATTTATTAAGTCTGTAATTGTTCAATTAAGGGTGTAACAATATCCATTTTAAACTATAAATTTTAACTACACCTTTTTTATTATGTAATGGGTATAAGTAGTTGATATCTGTGTTAGAATAGCCATGAATGATATAAAAAATATAATCATTATGTTATAGATGATAGTTTTAGATCTCACAAGAAATATTGTTCCCGTGCCCACATGTCATGCATTATTTATGTCGATGGGGCCAAGACTCATCCCATTTATTGATTATTAGCTTGTATAGTTGTAGAAAAAAATAAAAGGAGAATTTTTTGATTCTTACTCAGGGGTAGGCACATATCATACTTTAAGTTATCTAACCATTTCTAGCAATGGAATAAGTGGCATTCTCTGATTTTTACTCAGGGATAGACACATATCATAATATATGTTATCTAAGTATTTATAATAATTATAATTATTTTGGAATGATGTGTTTAAATAATTTCCATTTTATTTTAGAAGTATGGGACTTTATTCAAAAGTCTCTAGCTTGATTTTTGTATGCACTTGTACTAAAATACATCATTTTTTATAATGCAACAAAAAGCAAATACTAAGTTGAGTATGATTTAACAATAAATCATGTAGAAAAAATTATGGGTGGTTTTTATTTCATTCATAACACCTAACTATAATTTGTATTAAACTCATCCTTACAAAATACAAATTCTTGTTGTTTTTTAATTCTTATTTTGCATTTTTTTGAATTCAAACTAGGGAAACAATTCAAACTTGCTTTAAAAGATCATGTTGTTATTAAATCCTCAGATGAATCAACATTGATAACTCAACCTACTGATACCATATTAAATATATATTTTTCATTTTATTAAATTGAAATTTCCTTATATTTGCATGTATCTATTTCTAAACACATCTTTTTAACATGGCATAAATTAAATGAATATTAACTTTAAGACATTACAAAATAGATAAATGTTTCCAAATAAATATTTGTCTTTGGAAACTTAATTAATATTTTAAGTTTTTTATTCTCAGTGAACATTAATATATATAATGATAGTAATGCCAATATTATATTATTGCATTGGTAAATATCTGAATTATAGATAATTACTAAGGAGATACCAAAAAAAATTTGTAACCTTGCACATATAATTAGGTATCACATGTATTTATAGGTTATCATAATTGCACTCACTCTTTTTAGTTTAAATACTAAAATATAATATAAAAATATATTATATTTAATTTAAAAATATATACTTTATTTGTTATAAAATATGTTTTATTTAAATGATAATGTTTTAAATAGATCTCAAAACTATAATTTGTAAGAATGTGATGATATTTTGATTGTGATGTTTACTAGTACAATATTTGACCAAATACTCGAGGTTAGTTTTAATATCAACTGTTTTGGAGATTAAAACATGGAAATGCACCTCAAAAAAATTGGGTTTAAACCCATGTACTATATTTGACATTAAAATTTTGATATACATTTAGATGTAAAAAATTTAAATCTAAATTCATTAAAATTTTGATTGCATTGATTGCTTTGTTAGGGGTGAATTTCCACATGTCAACATTTTTTTCATCAAGGATTTGTATGTGGAAA
This sequence comes from Torreya grandis, assembly GCA_037957365.1. Classification (NCBI taxonomy): domain Eukaryota; kingdom Viridiplantae; phylum Streptophyta; class Pinopsida; order Cupressales; family Taxaceae; genus Torreya; species Torreya grandis. The sequence continues at coordinate 1,078,906 of JARHVA010004911.1, read as the reverse complement.
TTATGATGTGGTGTAGTGGACATCTAAGTTTGGACGTAAGGCTAATATTTAAAAAAAAAATGAAAAAATACATAGTTTTACTTGCATCAGTTTCTTAGACAATTATATGTTTGTACACAAGTGTTTGAACATCTAATAAAGCATGATCAAAACTGATATATTTTATATGTTGTAGTAGAAAACACTTGGAGAGACATGTACATAATGTTTTATCTAAAAATGGATTAATGAAATAATAAAAATTCAACTTGATAGAAACTAATAGAATAAGGTTTAACTATATATTTAAATAATGTATAGAAAATGCATATTCATAATTATATGATCAAAACATGCAAATTCAAACATCTCAATAAATAAGTACAAAGGGATAAATAGAAACTTAGCTTATTTATCATACTTCCCTTATTTGTAAAAACATGTTCTCTATATTGTTGATGTGTGAAAAGATGGGATTCTTTTTATTTTAGAATTTTTTTGGTATATCTTTTTTGGTCAATATCCATAAGTATGAGAAAGTATCAAAAAATGATTTAGACTTGTGATAGTTAATATTGACTTTATAATTGAAAACTTATTTCTTATGTGATGCTTCACCTATGTCAAAAATGTTTTTTTCTTCCTTTTTAGTATTTTCAATTCGTGTGAATGTCCTTGAAATATCAAACCATAATTGTTGGCACAAATGCTTGAAACATCAAGGAGGTAGGTAGGGAGTCAGGTAGAATGCAGGATGGAAGGGAATCAATAAAAATGGATTCTTTTGGACTAAACTTGGTCAATTCCCATTGAAATACCAAGTGTTGCACTGCATTATCATTGCTTTAAAAAAGGCTCAAACTCATATGTATTTCTCCCACTTATGTGTGGGTGTCAAATAAAGAATGCAAATTTAGATGTCATTTTTCTTGTTTTATCATTGGCACAATCATAAAAAATGTAACAATACTTCAAATATAGTTTTAATGATTCAAGATAACTAACATGCATTATTTTTTAGCTCTTGTAATGTAATAATTCTTGTCCAAAATGTCTACTAGCAACTATGTATCTATATAAATATTTTTGAATTTCGATTAAAGACCTATTGGCATGGTAAACAAAAACAAAAGATAATCAAAAGACTAAAAAAAATAACTATAAACAAAACATATCAAGAGAAATATTTGAAAATATTAAGATTAAAAATTGATCGGAAGGGGTCAAGATTGATGGTCAATCTTGACCGTAATAATTGGACGCAACTTGAGATAACAACCTTGAAATGTAAAATGGGGTTAGAGATCTCTATTTTTAAATTATGAATCAATTCATGTGGGTGGAAAAATTGGACCACAAACTCATATAAAATAAATAATTAAGATAATACATAAAATACTTGAACCACTACTTAGTTTATACATGTCTAGAGAGCCATATAAGCAAAATGGTTAAAAGACATTGTATGTCAAGGCTTGTGTAAAATTTGGATGTCTACATTTATGCCCCATTTAATCTAGTATTTTTTAATGGAACTAAAAGTAGTTAATAAAAGGAAAAAATATAATACAAACATATGTAAATGATTACAATGTAGACTTATCATTTGGTATATTACTCCAAAGTGTTCATGCAATAAAAAAATATATATGTAATTAGATATATTATTTTCCAAATGAAACAAATGGTATAATAATAAATGAAATATTTAAAACACTATTCAAAGAAAAAATACACATGTACGCATATCATGTGATGTTGTTTGTGTACTATGTGCTTGCCATGGAGAAATAGAAATTTTGAGGGTCAAGGATTGATCCCATAAAAAGAAGGAACATGTAGCATTTATTCATTTCCTATCCATGGAAATTAAAAATATTTCAAGTTATTATTATGATGAGTAGAACCATTGAGGGACCCATATACTTCAATTATTTTGACTTAAGTAACCATGTTATTTGGAGATATTGGTTCTTTTTTCAAACCATGGTGAATTAAAGGTTATTAAGGTCCAATTTGAAGAAAATATGTATATAAATAGAGCCCATTAAGGGAAACAAAAAACTCCATTTAAGTTGTTACTCTTTGTATCCCTAAGACAAAATCAATTTTGAATGCACAATGGATTCGTAAGGTATATTGTTTTAGGGTGTTGAATCTCCAAAAACCATTGTAGATAGATTTTAGATTCAATTGTCATTTTTTTCCTTAGTTCTTATTTTTATGATGAAATAGAATGGATAGAATCCATGCCCCTACCATGACCATGGATAAGAAGTAATAATGAAAGTATGGCATGAATATGTGTCATGCCTCCTGAATTTGAAATAGTATAATGTTTGCATGAATTTGTTTTATGCCCCTATTGATAAATGTAAAAAATATAATTCTATTTACACATAATATTTATAATTTATGTTTTAAGATTTTGCACATATGCCCATGAATATGCACCCAAAATATATGAAACTATAATATTTTCATGTAATATGAGAATATATTCATGGCATATGCCTCCATAATCTATGCCAATACATAAATTTTGGTACCATTATCAATTATCTGAAATAATGATATGTATCATATGAAATTTGTAATTTTTTCATGTAAAGTTATTACATGTGCCACCAATGACTATGCCAATATTTCAATATCTAAACCCTTAAGGTTGAACTCTATGATAATGAATAATTGAATATTTTAGTCATGTCAGTTTAGTGCAAGTAAAATTTTTGTAATTAGACTAATGTATGATCCCTTTTCAAGGGACTTTTATTAACTAGCACTCATAAATTGGTGGGGTCCACACTCTCAATTAATCACATAAATTCATACTAGAAACTACTAAATATTTATAAAATTAATTGGTTTCCTAACTAAAGTCAACTAATTTGTAAGTGTTGGTTAATCTTACCCATTTTGGGATGAGAGTTAAGGTAATCAAATAGATCAAATTTATAGATATAGTGAATTATACAAGTGTGATCAATTATATGGGTAGAATATCAACTAATATATTTTAATATTATTCGGATGAAAATGTCTAAATCACAAGATAGTATAGATAATATTATGGAAAATATGTATGTTCTTTACTAATATGATTACCAAAGGAAATACTATTTATATAGAGATATTATTGTATTTATTAATGTATAAAAATTGACCATTTTTTTAAGTTAGCGTTGGTGACCAAATAATCTTATGAAAATAAATAACATGTCATGTGTCTCCCATCTCATTTGAAAAAGAATGGTTTCAATAAAAAGTGTTGAACATATCACTTGTGGAATATTTTGATCAATAATTGAATTAACTATGCAAAAGGCATTACAAATAATATTGTGAAAAGTCAAATTATGTGATAATATGATTAAAAATATTTTTTAATTTATTTTTTATTATTTTATAATGTAAATGTGATGCATTTCTACTTCAGTTAGAGTGTTTATGATCTACCTTATAGGAACAAACAATAAATGAGATGGAATGTATCAAAACTATTGATTTTTACTAGAATATTGTATGATTTTCAGTAGGTTTTTATGATTTTTTTTTTAGTTTTATTTATTGGCACTTTTTAAATTAAATAATTCAAATTGAATTATTTTGACCTATCAAGTTATTTTTGTCATGTTTTTGATGATACTATCCTGAATGGGATGGTAATGTATAAAGTGCAATAGAATTATTTTTTGATCCTGACCATTTGAGTCGATATCATCCATTTATGGTTTTAATAATTTTAATAAATATTTTTGAATCTATATTTCATTTAATTTTATTTTAAACTGATATGAATTTATTCATGTGGCCTTTATTGTAGTGCAATTTACATGTGGAAGAGTTCTGATACATTTAGGTTATAAACCCAAATTAGTCCATGAAGTAATGCATACCTTTTGAAAAATATTCAATTCAACACATTTTAGTTAAAAATAGATTAAATCATCAAAGTGGTGTAGTAATAATAATCAAGGTAAGGAGAAATTTAAACTCATTTCCAAAGTTTATAATGTTATTTTTATTTCTTAACTCAAGATGCATGGGAAACTTGTTAACTCACCATACCAATGGCATGTTATTTTATTATTTTTTTATTTTTTTAAAACTAAAATTTATTTATATCTTCACAAAATTATAATGTTTTCCTTGTATAATTTAAATGTAGTAATGATTTTCATGTCAAAATTGTTGGACATCGATGAGATCGCGCTAGAAGGGAATGTTATTAATGTCAAAATTAGTAATATTGCATATGAAAATATAAATTTATCCCTTCCACAAAGTAAATTTACTTATGTAAAGACCTGAAAATGGTACCTTATTTGCTCAACTTGAATTTTTATTTAATTAGATAAGGCAAAGATTCATGGGTTTTAAATCTCTCGAAACTTTTTACAATGGAGAGGAAAATGACAACATCATGCTCATGTGGGAAGAATCGACTAGTAACAAAAAAATAGGAAAGATAACCTAATGCCTGAAAAACCTACACATGACGTTATAAACAACCAAAACTACCTTCCTCTAGAAACACACATATCATCAGGTAGTCATCCATGAAATTTTTGATGGCATAGAATGCTTGATTGATATTATTCATTTAATAAATAGGGTGAATTTACATAGTACATAAATTGGTTATCTCAAACCATAGTACTCTAAATGTCTAACCGTTAGCTATGTAACTATCTAACTATTGATTATGCTAAACTACGCTAATGCAAATAATTTATAGGACTGAAAAATGAACTAACAATGTAATATGTATAACTATGCTAGAATTCCTCCATTTATTACATTTTTTTTACAAATGTACCCCAAAAATAGATCAAATTTCACCTTGCCAAGAGATTTGGTGAGTATATTTGCTATCTATGAATCTATTGGGTAGTACTGAAGTTGAATGTGGTCATTCAAGACTTATTCTTGAATATAGTGTCATTGGACCTCAATGTGTTTGGTCCTCTCATGAAATAATGGATTCTTGAAAATCTTTAACATAGAATGATTGTCATAGAAAAGGATTGGTGGTTGATCTTCAGGAATGTCTATGTTAAATAAAATGTGATGTAACTAAATTTCCTTACACGCAACTCCTTATTTGAAAAGGTATTTTGCTTCTATGGATGAGTGATCAAATACAAATTGCTTATTAATTATCCATAAAATTGGTTAAGATCCGAGATAAAATATTTATCTAGAATTTATTTTCCTTTCATTGATAGATCTAGCATAGTTTAAGTCTATGTAACCTTGCAAGAATAAATTTGAGTTCATTTTGTATTCTAGACCATAATCAACTGTACCTCAAACATATCTCAAACATGCTTCATTGTAACCCAATGACACTTGTTTGTCTCTTGCATGAATCTTAAAAGATAGTTGACAATAAAATATATGTCTTATCTAGTATAAGTCAATTAAATAAGACTCCCAACATGCTGCCTGTAGTGATTTTCATCTACTTGAGGTGACTCCTAAAATAAAGATAGTTGTAAGCCTTTCTCCATCAGAGTTGTTATTGTTTTACAATCTGTCATACCATATTTCTCAAGGAGTGTCTTGGCATATTTCATCTGTGAGACAAAAATATGATTCTTCTTTTGCCATATCTATAAGCCATGATAATAATGAAGTAGCACCAAATATGTCATGTCAAAGGATTTATTATATTAATTCTTTAATTCTTCAACACATTCATTTGAAATTTCTATAATCACAAGATCATCTACATATAAAACAAGAATGAATTTTTTTGTGTGTACCTTCTTGATATAAAAATTTGTATCTAAGGGGCTATGAATGAATCTATGTTGCATTAGATGATCATCAATATTAATGTACCATTCCCTTGGTGCTTGATTAAGTCCATAACATTAATTAATTAGAATACATACCTTATATTGAGGTTATTTGTTAATGAAACCTTCTATTTGGGTCATGTACACTTCTTTTTTGAGATCACCCTTCAAGAATACGCTTTTCAGGTCTATCTACTTAAGCTTCCATCAATTTTTTTCTATTAGTGTGCAATCAAATATGATGGTCTTGATCTTATCAATGGATAAAAAAATTTCCTAATAATTGATTCCTTCTTGATAAGCATATCCTTTAGAAATAGTCATGATTTATATTTATCGATGGATCTATCTACCTTGCACTTTGTCTTGAAAATCCACTTACAAGAAATGCATTTCTTTGCTATAGGTAGATCAAGAAGTTCCCATGTCCAATTTTTTATAAGAGCATCATATTTAGAATCCATTACCTTTTTTGATTGAGGTTGACATAAATCATTTCAAAGTATCTCTAGTTTAGTGTTGTCAACTACTGAACTTATTAGTGCAATATTAACTTCATGCCTCGACTGTCTTATGTAATGAACTCCTAATGAAGTTTCTAGATTAGAGTTTAGGTGTGAGTCTTTGATGGTTATTTCTACCCATTTTGGATGTTGATGATGTTATTAATATGATGAATAATTATTTTCCATATTTCCAAGATCATCGAATAATTATCCTTGTAGCTAACCTTCTTTGTGAGAAGATTCTTCATTCTCATCATATAATTGTGGGAAAAATCTATGAGAAGTAGTATGTTATGAATACTTATATGGAAATGAGTTGAATTATTACTCATCAAAAACCACATCTCAACTCTCATTTATCTTTATTGTCTTAGGATCCATGAAATGATATTCTTTTGAGGTAGTACTATACACTAATAGAAGGCACTAGAGTGTCTTTGGTTTGATATTCTTCCTTTTTTTAACATGGAAATGCATATAATATGTAAAACAAAATACTCTAAGATGAGAGATTAAAGGTTTATAACCACTCTATAACTCTTTTGGTATCTTGTCATGCAATATCTTTGAAGGTGCCATGCTAAGAAGATATACAGTTGTCTGAACTTCTTCTACCCAAAATAGAACATCCAACTTTGTAGTGGAAAGCATGTAACGAGCCATCTCCATGACTAAATGATTTTTTCACTTTACTATTCCATTATGTTGTATCATATAGGAAGCATTCAGGTTTAATTTCATGTCATGTTTCTTCAAAAATGTTAGGAAATACTTTGATGTGAATTCCCCCCTCAATCGGAGTGGAGGAGTCAAAGAGGACTTGTTAACTGGGTGACAATAAGCTAGTAGAAGACCTTAAAATGAGTTAAGGATTCACTCTTATATATAATAACACCCATGTCTTATGAGAGAAATAATCAATGAAAAATTGAAAGTTCTTGAATCCTTAGAAAGAAACAAGGAGGGGTATACATAGATTAGTATGCACCACATCAAGATGATCCTTGGCTTGTGAGGAATATAGATTGAATGAAACCCTATGTTGTTTGTAAGTAAGGATTATATGGCATATAGGCAAGGAATGAGACAACAAATGAAATCCATGAACCATGGCCTTAGAGCTAAGATGGTAGAAAGAATTAGTAGGAAGGTTCCCATATAGATAATTCCATAATATTTTAGATTCTATCATAGAGGAAGTGAGAAATAAGATCAGATGAAAATTCATTTAGGTCAAATAATTGATCCTTAAAAAAATATCTAGTAATGACATGATTTTCCCATGAAAGGAGATATGATTTTGTTCCATTCTTATTCATGAAATCTACCTTAACCTTATGATTCAAGAGTTGACTTACAAAAAATATTTTTTTTTCAATCCCAAGACATACAGTGCCTTTGTGAGAGTACAGGTTCATATCCTAAGATGAATGGTGATAGTGCCAATTCCTTCTATAACATACACTTTATCATCTACAATTTGAACTGGATATCTAGTGGGTTGAGTCATCAATGAATCAAATAGTTCCTTGCATCCTATCATATTATTTATAGTTCTATAGTTGATCACCCGAACTTTTCTCATGTGTAATGAGGTTTGGGAGACAAGAACTACATCCTTATTTGCACTACTATATTCTACTTTTTTGAGTCCTTCCTCTTTAAATTCATCATCCTATTGATGTTGTGTATCTACATGTCCATACTAATTCCATCACTAATGATATATTTTTGATTTATGTGAATTATCTCTACTTGATGTGCCCTCTTGATTGAATGAGCCTTATGTCAAGGCATTATACCAGTAGTTATCTATATAATACATATTGGTGCAACAAATATGACACAATATTTTTGGCTTTTTTATTTATGCCAATATTTGTGTCTATTTTGGTGGTCCTTTTGAGAATTTTAAACCATGTTTTTTGGAAATCAAGGATTTTTCCTTGAACTCTTATTGCATAGGCTAGATGGCTTCTTCTTGTTGAAGTAGATTCAATAATTCTTTGAAAGAAACTACTTGCTTTCTAATATTTAGGGTCATGATGATTGAAAAAAATTGAGAGGGTAGATATCTCAATGTGATTATAAAAATTAACATGTCCTTGATCATTTCTCCAAGCATAATCAATTGTTCTCATAGTTCTGCTACCCTATGCAAGAATTCATCAACTTTCTTTCCATCTTTCATACTTAGAGTATGAAGCTTGGACTGGAGATGGAGTATCTTCATCTAACTCTTCACCCTGTATATGATGGATAAAATTTCACAATCTTCTTTTGATGTTGACATGTCCAGAATATGAGGTTGAACCTCATCGATGACATTAAGTGTGATCAACATCAAGGATTTTGCATTTGAATTGTCATATTTGACTTCCTCATTAACTCTAATAGGATGGGTCACTATACCAGTGATGATGCCTCATAATTATTTTAATTGAATAATCATTCACATCTTCATCTTCCATGTGGTAAAATGAATCCTTTCGAAGAGTTAGGCATCAAACAAGAGGATTTTGGGTACATATATATATATATATATATATATATATATATAATACAAATTTTTACAATCAAATAAATATTTTATGCTTAAAATTTTTGTATAAAATAGTGTACCTTATTCAATTTCCACCTTATTATTTATCTATGGCATTGGTTATCCTCCAATTTTTATTACTGTAGAACCTCCATGCTTTAAAAACACTCTAGGCTATGTTGTTACTTTTTCAACATCTATAATATTATGTTCTTATTTTGATAGCATTGATAAACATTTTTCTATGATTTAGTATTATGCATCGACTTAGACATCCAACCATCCACTTCAACAGACCAACTGATTACTCTTAGCTATATTGCATGTTTCATAGGTCACAAGTATGCATCAACCAATTTTTGTAACTGTTATTAGGCACCTTAAGGAAATATATGAATTATTGTTATGTCTCTTGATTTCTATGCTCTATAGTGTTACTAAGATGTTTCACCTTTTTATTTCACTTGGTTTCATCAAATATTGTTCAATTAGGCTTCTAATGCAGACTTTATCCTAGGCTTCATTGCTCTACATGTATCTATACCACTGGTTCTAACTCTTCTACTATGTGTGATCTTCTTCTACAAGTCATTGTATTAAGCTCTAATACCATATGATAACATAGAATTATTGATTGATATTATTCATTGAAGCAATAGGGTGAATTTATACAATACATAAATTGATTATTTGAAACCATAATACTTTAATTGTCCAACATTTAGATATGTAAATGTCTAACTATTGATTATGCTAAAATATGCTAATACAAATATTTCATAGGACTGTAAAACAAAATAGCAATGCAATTCATATAACTATGCTAATAACTTTTGCCATGCTACACCGCTTTCATCTGTCTTCTACAAAACTTCTACTCATAATCCTTCCAAAGCAGTGGAAGGATGAACCACTACTCTTTTTAAGTTTTTATTATTTAGAACCAAGGTACATTATGCCTTGTCTTTCAAAACATCCTATTTGTCTTGTAATGAACTAAAAAATACTTTATAGGGTTGAGATTTTTCATCTACTGCTGTATTTTATTTATGTGCTACCCTAAATATTATTGTTGATCTAGTCTTGCTCTTCTATTATTATTATTGATCTATATTTTTATTTAAATTTCAAAACATTCTTATTGATCTAGTTTTGCTCTTGTAATATTATTGAGCTATTGGCCTAAGGTCATTTTTCTTATAGTTTTTTCATGCTATTATAATTAGAGAATCTTATAAAAATCTTTCAATACTAGGATAGGTTTTTTCTTGGTATGATATTTTTACCACTTGTAACATTTGCCTCATAATTGTTGTTTGTGCTCACTTCAAAGTAAAATTTTTACTTAAGTTTTATTATTTATTAAATGTTTAATTTTATCTTTGGAAACATTTATATCATACTATTAGAGCAATGGTTACAAGGATAATTTTAAGAATGGACCCCTAAAACTTATTATAAGATCTTTATGAATTCTAGTTTTTAGGGATAATTATATTAGGTAATATTTGGCAAAATTGCCACATAGTTATAAATCGATTAATGATTTCTATTAGCCCTTTCAATAAACTTATAAATATATGATGAATTAAACATCATATTCAAATCAATAAATAATTTCAAAAAATCTATAGTGAAACCTTTTGACAAAAACACATTCATGGGATAAATATGCTTTAGGTGGAATAAAGATTATGATTAGTGTATACACTATGTTTTTCATAACAACTAATTTTATTTACCCTATAAAATTGGGAGAAGTCCACCCATTTCAAACACTTACCAAAATGAATAAACATAATCAAGGAGGACATGAGAGATAACATGAGTAAGAATTGCTATAGACCCATGCTAAACCTAAACCCTAAGTAGGTGTATACAATTTTAAGAAAACCAATGATCCCCATATCAATGTTGATACACACATTCATAATATTTTTGAGGTCTTTTTTTATCTCTTTAATAAATAAAAAATCCCAAGAAAATGCAAATATATTGATGGTCTCATTAGTAAATAAACAATCATATATGATAACCAAATTGTGTCTAATATAAAGGGTTTTGATATTAGATGAAAAGGGTTTTTACACTACAAGCAAAGATCAAATGAAAAAAATAACATGGCAACAATTCAAATCCTTGATAAGATAGGCAAAATTTATTAAAAGTATATATATATATATATATATATATATATATATATATATATATATATATATATATATATATATATATATAGCTTGGTTTATACTTCATTTTTGGCTACTTAGACTCCTCCTTAACCTCCTCTTGTAAATGTCGATCAGTTTATGATTCCCACAACCATAAATGAATAAAAATTTAATAGAAATGAAGTTGTATAAATTTAGGTTTTAGGGTTTTGTGGTTAGAACATTTTAAGTAATTCAAAGAACTTATGTACATTTATTTTATAAGAGGTAAGTTATGTTAGTTAAAAATCTAATGGAGAAAGAGGCTAGAGGATAACTGTAAATTTGAGATCTTATTTACAATTAGTTATTTTTAATGATTAAATTTTTCCTCTTTTTAGGACTAAATTTGATGGCCATATGACATAATAAGAATTTAGTATAGTGCTTTGTAAGTATCTCAAAATACCAACTAGATAATTTTATAAATTGAGTATACCAAATATTATGAAAAAAAATGATAGTATAGAGTATAAACTGACTATGGGGCCATAAGACATGACAACTATGAAAAGTGAGGATGACATAATTGAACAAAATGTTCAAAACCTTTTCACAGTTTTAAAATTATAAACTATATAATAAGGCCTTTCAAAATTTCTTAACCATATCCATGTTGACCTTTCAAATTTTTTATTTATTTCAATTAACAAACCATGCCAACCAAAATATAATTGTTACCTTAAACATTTAAAAATAAAATACAATATGATCATGAGGCTTTGTTACGTTTATTTAGTTTGTTATTTATGTATTTTTTTAAATAATTATCCTACATGCCATTATTTATTAGAGGAAACCAATTTCTTATTTGTTTAAAATAAGTATATGGTAAATAACAACCAAATAAAATAATAAACCAAGTATAGAAAAAATTGTGACAAATAATTAGAGTATAGAGTATAAAAAATAAAGTGACTATGGGGTTATATGGAAATACAACTATGAAAATTGTAATGTAATCAAACCACCTTGGTTATTATATGATGTGATTTTGGAACTTCAAATCTTTTCCATTTCTTGAATTCAATTACCATTAACATAATGTAGCTAATGGATTTAGTTTTAACTCTTGAGGCATCATTTTTATCACTGTTAAATTTTATAAATTTGTTATCTTAAAAAATAGGAACTAAAATTATATTGTAGATACAAAATCTAGAACTTAATTGAAATTATTTTTTTTATTATGTAACTATGATATAATATTAAGATTTTCAAATCATAAAGTAATTCTAAGACATATGGATTAGGTGTATTCAGTTTCAAGTAGTAAGGATTTTTTATTTTTAAAGATCATATAATTTGACATGGAGCTCTAGTATGCTAATGTGGGCTTCCTAATTTGATGATGAATTCCAATTAAGACACAATTCTTTAGGAAATATCCAAAATATCCCAAAAAAATCCTAAAATATCCTAAACACTTTAATTAGATTATGGGAATAAAATCAACTAAATTTGATGTCTGGTTCTAAAAATATACAATTTTTAAAAATAGAAAAAACCTAAAAATATCATTAAATCACAATTTTGGACCCTTAGATGATCACATATGGCCTCCAAAAAATATTAAAAACATTCCTAGGCAAGTAAAACTACCTAGGAAAAACAATGTACTTTTTGATATGGTCATTTTGGTGCATGGAATATCTCAAACAGAGCTATGGGTCAAAAGTTATGGCCTCCAGAAGGTTTACCTATTTTTTCTACATCATTCTCCTCTTGTTGAAAACAACTCAGATCTTATGAGTTGGCCTAATTATATTGATTTCACTTTTCCTTGTCAATATTCTTGTACTCCCATTCTGTAATCCAAGTGTTATCTTCTTGTTGCAATCTTTCCCACTACACCAAATACATGTTATAATTCCCTTGCCTTGTGCTTCCTGTCTTTATATCCAAAACCTACACTATTTTTTATTTCTTCATCTTTGGAACTTGCTACTCCCAATTTACTTCTTCATCTTCACCATCTTATCCATGGAATTTATATAAATTTGAAATATTAAATACTTGAGATATATGAAAATTCTATGGTAAACATACCTCATAGGCATTGTCATTGATTTTCTTGATAATTCTATATTGTCTATTTTTCTTGTACTTCAACTTATTGTATGTGTCTTTTGGAAATATCTATTTCCTCAAGTAAACCATTACCAACTCTAATTATTCAAATACCTTGGTTCTGCTTTTAACATCCACTACTACTTTATATTTCTCATTAATTTCTTACAACTTTCTTCATACTCCTTGTAACTACTACATATGCTCTACAAACACTTCTACATCATCACTAACTTGATCTGCAATTGGCAATTATACCAAATCTATAATACCCATAATATTTGTCCCATAAATAAATTTAAAAGGTGACTTTCCTATTGTTATATTCACTAAACTATTATATGCAAACTCAACTTGTGGTAAATCCAAGTTCCATTGCTTTGACTTCTCTCCCACTATGCATCTCAATAAATTTCCCAAGCTCCTATTCACAACTTCTATTTGTCCATCTGTTTGTGGGTGATATGCCCTACTAAATTATAGCTTAGTACCCATCTTCTTCCACAAAGTCCTCCAAAAATGACTTAGGAATTTCGTGTCCTTATCTAAAGTATCAGTTTTTAGAATACCATGTAATCTCAAAATATCTATATAAAATAATTTTGTAACTCTAGTGGTATCATTAGTTTTCTTAAATTCAACGAAATGAACCATTTTAGAAAATCTATCTATAAAAAAAAAATTAAATCGTTACCTCTCTATGTATTTGGCAATCCCAACATAAAATCCATACTCAAATCTGTCCATGGTCCTCTTAGAATCGATAATGGCATGTATAGTCCAGTATTTTATGCATGTTCTTTACCCACCTGACATATTTTGCACCTTAGAATATACTTTGTCACATGTCTCTACATTTTTGGCTAAAAATATTTTTCCTCCACCAAACTTACCAAAATGTCTAGCCAAACCACCACTATGTAATTTTCTTATTATATTGTCTCATAGAGACCCAACTAGAATGCATAATTATTTCCCTTTGAAGAGATAACATTCTTATATAATATACTCATCATGAATATCATCTATCCCACCTATTAATGGATTCCTACACTTGCCAACTACTTTTCTAAAATCTAGATTAGTATCATATAATTCTTTAATACCTTCAAATCTAACTACTTCACTCACCATAGTAGTTAATAACACTACCCTCCTACTCAATGCATCAACTACCTAATTATGTTTTCCTACTTTATGTTTCAACACAGAAGTATATCCTACAAGAAAGAAACCCACTTTTCATGCCTACTATTCAACTTCTTTTGTGTATTCACATACTTTAAATCCTCATGATCTATAAATAGTATAAACTTGTTAGGCACCAAGTAATGCCTCCAATGTGATAATGCTTCTACAATTGCATAAATTTTAACATAATAAGTAGAATACTTTGTTCTTACCTCATTCAATTTCTCACTGAAATATGTTATTGGATTTCCTTATTGACTCAGCACAGTGCCAATTCCCACAAATGAAGCATCACAATCAACATCAAACACTTTGTTAAAATATGGTAATGCTAAAATTGGTCTTTCTATAATCTTCTTCTTCAAAATTTCAAAACTTTTTGTAGCTACTCTAGTCCATATACATTCCTTCCCTCTCATGTAATATGTTATTGGTTCCATAATACTACTACTTTTTTTAATAAATTTTCTATAAAAATTTGCTAAACCATGAAAAATTCTTGCCTTTGTATTTATTTTTGGAATAGGCTACTCAACAATCACCTTTATATTTTCTTCATCCATTTTCACACCATCTGTTAAAACTACAAATCTTAAAAATACCAAATTGTTTCGCATAAACCTACACTTCTTCAAATTTTCATACAACTTCTCCTTTCTTAAAAAATCCATTACCATTTTCAAATGTTGTAAATGTTGTTCTTTAGTCTTAATGAATATCAAAATATCATAAAAATAAATAACCACAAAACTTACCAATATATTATCATAGCACTGAATTCATCACCCTCATAAATGTGCTAGGTACATTAGATAATCTGAATGGCATAACCATCCACTCATATAATCCATCCTTAGTCTTGAACGTAGTTTTTCACTCATCTCCTTCATGAATTTAAATATGATAATAACCACTCCTTAGATCAATCTTAGTAAGATATTCTTCTCTTACAAGCACATCCATCATATCATCTAAATGAGGTATTAAAAACCTATACTTTAATGTAATTTTATTAATTTTTATACTATCCACACACATTCTCCATCCTCCATCTTTATTTAGAGTTAGTAATGTTGGTGTTGCACATGGACTCATACTCTCCCTTATCACTTTCTTCCTTAGAAATTTAGTAACATGTTTAGTTTAATTCTACATGTTCTATTAAACTCATCCTATAAGTTGCTTGATTAGGTAGCTTTGATCTTGGAATCAAATAAATATGATGTTGAATATCTCTCTTTGGTGGTAAACCATCTGATAACTCATCAAGCATAACATCTACATATTATTTCAACACTCTTGCTACTTCTATTGGTATTTGCACCATTTCTATTTCTTCATTCTTTGATACTAGTGCATAATAATAACCTACTAGTTTCATAGCTTGGAAAAAATCTTTAGTATAAATCATGCTTTCTATCTTCTCTTCCTCTTTAAGAGGTAACAAAACTACCATTGTACCACCTTTCTAAAAAGTGTATGTTTTCTTTTTTCCATCATGAACTACTTTCCTATCAAATTTTCACAGTCTCCCCAATAACACATGACATGCATCCATTAGAATACCATCACATCATATTTCATCATTATAAATTTTTCCTATAAAATACTTGCTTAATCACCTTTTATGTATTGTAACCTTATTACCTTTCTTAACCCATGAAATCTGATATGAGTTAGGATGCTTTTCACATTGCAAATTTAGTTTCTCAATCATTTCTTTAGAAACAATATTTTCACAACTACCACCATCTATAATCACTTTGCATACCTTTCCACCTAAATTACATATTTTTCAAAAAACATTTGATCATATCCACGCATCACCATCTTCTTTATTCTGCACTTGATCCTTATTTGGAGTGATCATGGTTCTTCTAATCATGAGATTCTCTCCAACATCAGCTGGTGCAACTTCAATATTCTGCTATTCTTTTTCAACCTTAACTAAATTTACTCATGAGTGATCTTTTTGCCTCTTGTCTCGATCTTGATAGTGTGGACACTCAAACAATCTATGCCCTTATTCTCCACATATATAACAAACATATGATCAATGCTTATTTGAAAACCATCCTCTAGTACCACCATAACCTCATCCTCTCTGAAACTCTTGTACTCTTTATTGGTATTTAAACCTTTGCCTATTATCATCTTGTCTTTATTGGCATTAAATCCACCTCTGGTGGTATTAAACCCACCTCATCCCCTTATTGGAGGGGATCCACCTCTTCTTAGACTAGGAGATGTTCTTGAAAAATTCTATCTATTTTTTTCTACCTTCAAAGCTAGTTGATAAGCCTCCTCCATGTTAAGTATTATATGCATGTTTAATTCATCTCGAATAGAAAATTTCAAATCATGTACATACCTTGTATCTATCTAATATTCTATTTCATCATGTTCAACTCATATTGAAAGCTTATAAAATTCATCTATATACTCTTGTTTATTGTGATCCTTTTGCCTCAAATTCTATAATCTTCTATATAGGGTTTGTGTATAATCCACAAGAATAAATTTATACCTCAAATTCTTCCCATTTTTTGTATGAATTAATCTTCTCTTTATCTTTTCTCTATTTCTCTTTTTGCAGGTGATCCTAACAAATCATTACATGACCTTTCAATTTCATGCATGTAAACTTTACCTTCTTATCTCATCTCATAGTATTCCACTTGAAGAACTTCTCCATGTTATTCACCCAATATATACACTCTTTTGGTTTTAAACTACATCTATAATCTAGAACATTGATATTGATTCCATCATTTCTTCATTTTAAAAACTGAACCATCCTCTCTTCTATCGATGATGGCTACTCTTGTTGTTCTTCTTCTTGCCGAATTTATTCATCATGATTTATGTCTTCCTCGTCACCACCTTATCTTCTCTATTGATTGGTAATAACCTCTATTAATTATTGAACTTTTCTATGTAGATCTTGTATAATCTGGTTATCTGATGCAACACTTCCTCATCCTCTCACAATTATTTACTCCTCTAAGATTTGAATGTGCTCTAATACCATACAGTGAACCCAAAAACTATCAAGAAAAAGAAAATTACTAATAGGCCAAGATCTTGAAAAAATATTCATAATTGATTCATATTGATTTATTGAAATAATTACAAACCCACACCCTTAAATAATCCTCAACTCATAATTTAGAATTTACATACAAAAGTTAAAAAAACTAAAATCTAAAAAAATGCCTATTTTTAAAAACTCTTGAAATATCCCAAAAATCTCTTGAAATATCTTAAACACTATATTTAGACTATGGGATGAAATTCAACTAAAGTTGATGTCTGGTTCTAAAAATAGAAAAAAAACTAAAAAAAATCATTAAATCACAATTTCAGACCCTCGGGTAGTTACATATAGCCTCAAAAAAATATCAAAAACATTCCTAGGTAGGTAGAACTTCCTAGGGAAAACAATGTACTTTTTGATACAGTCATTTTGGGATGTGGAAGAGCTCAAACAGAGCTACAGATCAATCATTATGGCCTCCAGAAGGTTTCCTTATTTTTTGGCATCAACAAGAGGTTGAAATCAATTAAAAAAAAAGTTATTATCTTTAATGTCTCAAAAATATGGTTCTCTAGGAAATTTCTTTGTAGTACATAAAGTAAGATCATGTGTAGTAATTAGTATAAATTGAGTACAAACTTCTATAAGTCTTTGAAAAGACCAATCAAATAATATAATAAACTAAGTATAACAAAATTTAAAAAAAATTAGAGTATAGAGTATGAATTGCCTATGGCATCATAAGGCAAGACAACTATGAAAAGTGAGGATGACATAAATAAATAAATAAATTCAAATATTTTCATAGTTTTAAAATTATAAACTATATAATAAGGTCTGCCAAAATGTCTTAACCATATCCATAATCAATAATGTCCTTTCATATATTTTATTTATTTCAATTAACAAACCATGCTAAATAAAATATAATTATTATCTTAAATATTTAAAACCAAAATATAGTATGAAAACCTATCTACAATTTATATGGATGGTTGTGTTTTTAAAACGTGAACCCCACAGTCGATTCATATATATCTTCTTTTTTTATAATAACCTCATTGGGTGCTACCTAGCAAGACATAAATTATGTTTTGTAGAAATTACATATACTAACAATAGATTACACCATGAGAATCTAAACAATGATTAAACATAATACTTCAAGAGTGATTACTATAAATAAGCACATGACATATAGGCATCCATCGAAAAAATAGCAGATAAAAATGTAGTAGTTAAAAATGTAGCAGTTAAAAATATAACATGAAAAATGTAGTGAGGATAAAACGTCGCAAGGAAAAAATGCAGTGAGAATAAAACATCATAGGAATAAAACATAGTAAAGGATGCACACACACAGAAGATGACACAACTTTTAACTAAAGGTCCAAACTTATGAAATCACATTTTCCTTTATTATTTTGCTTGTAAAGTTGGTGCATTAATTTTTCACCATGAAACATTAACTACCATCACCAAAATGACCTAGACAATAAATAAAAAATGTGATAGTCCCAATTATGCTCTTCTCTACATTTTTGCGATATTACTAATACCGATACATATTTTCCTTCCTATGTTTTATCTTCATGATATTTTTATCATAATATATTTCTATCTCTATATTTTTGTCCACTGTGTTATCACATAGAGCCGACATATAAAAATCACTTATCACTTTCAATATATGAAAATACATCATACTACATTCATAGAAATTAATTATAAATAACTAGCCACTACTGGTACAATACACAACCACTACTGTCAATCCATAGTAAATATGTAATTATAATTTTTCATGATAATTATTCCAATAATAATTATAATATAATACAAATTATAAGAATAAGATACAAGGCTCCCTAGAGCTTGAGTTCTACCATCTCTCCAGTACATATGGCAATCTCAAAAGTCTATATCAAAAGTAGTTCTATTGTGGGGAGGGAGAGCATCATCTAGGTGCTTTTTCTACACCAACCATGAACCAAAAATACTTTGAACTAATCCCATTAGGCAATGGCCCTCCCTTCATAGATGGGTAGATAGTGATAGTACAGAAATCCATAGAAACAAGCAAGTATAAATGTGCTACATGATTTTTAAAATTAAACATGAAGTGTAACATAGAAAAATTATTCTATTGCAAGATATCACACAAACATATAAATAATAATCATGAAATGATATTATCTCACTAAACATAAGTTGACCCAAAGATTCATTCAACTAAAATGCTACTAGCAATCATATTATATAACATCTTAAATACATGATTAATCAAAGCATACATTTATTCTATCAAATTTATGTATGGATATTACATTGTTATTATCCCATACAGGATTAATCAAAGTATACATTTATAATATCAAATTTATGTATGAATAATGACCATAGTTTATACCATCTGAGTAAAATACAAATTTTAACTATGACAATTAGTTTTCAAACATGGTACACCCTATGATAACCTATATTACCATAGTCTAGAATTATAAGACATAACTACTAGTTTTCATAATTAGTCAAGTAAAGTAGTATTAAATACATGGAATATAAAATTCTATTCAATAAACTAAATATATCAAAATAAGTCATAGTTTCCATGAAAAAAATAATATTCTATCATAGCATTTGTTCCACTCTCAAATGTTGTAAGCATACATACATAATGTCCTATTAACTATTATAAAACATACTATTTAAAATAATAACCAACACATATATATATATATATTTACATATGTATGGGTCTAAAAATAACAAATATAGTATGTATTATTATGATATAACATTATTTTATACTGTAGATCTTTGTGACATCTCATAATATCATAGAAGATTGTGCATGAGCACCCTACTCAATAACGAACAATAATCTTACAATTATAACTACTAATAAAATAAGTTTGAGATTATACCACTCAGGTACAGCCTAGATTACATTATAAATGATTAATCATAAGAAACATAATCTCTAAAAAAACATCACGATGCATTATTTTATGCTATAAATGTCTAAAAAATTATATATATTAATACTCTCACAAAAATATACATCAGACAAGTTTTTAATACTATACTAATTATTTACTAAAAATCATTTAGACCTCTATAGACATTAATATTCCATTCTCATTATTCACTATTATTTCACAACATAGAATAAAATAACGTCTAACTCAAAACCACCATATAATGTATTAGCAAATTTATTTTCATAAGTTATACTCTACATAGTCTATGAATTTCATTGTACATTTATGATATTTGGTAAAGATATACCCCTATCATATTACACATATAACAAATTCCAAATTTCCTTAAACCAAATTGTCATACGTCTATAACTAAACATTAATAATTTATTAAATTAATTATTTATGTTATCCAATGAATGACCATTTAGGAATCCAAGGATTTATTTCCATTTTTAAATTTACCCATACATCCTATACATTATAATATTATTCACCACTTGATCACTAGTTATAAATTATGCCATGTTTTAACTCAGTGCTACTATTTTTATACTCTCAACGTTAAAGTTCACATGCACTCACTACTAAAATAAAACATATTAGCAATAATATAATAACTTATAATACATAGTGATTATTTCTTACAGGCATCACTAGTATTCCCTTGCATATCCATAATATAAGAAGTAGAACCACACAAGTAATGATTTATAAGTATTATTTAAGTCAACACGTCATGTAACACTTTCATAATGATAGATGAGGGATTACCAATAAATGGTGCATAGTAAAATAGGATATATAAGTCAATATAACATCCCAATGGTAATAGTAAACTATCTAAATTTATTATTGAGACATTATCACTATATATTCATCAATTGAAAAATTGGTTCGTTATGTATTTACCACATGTATTTACCATTGTTCATATGTATAGTATTATTGGTATTTTTCATCCATTATTTACCATATGATGATGACTACAGCTATATATCATCCTATAATATCCTATATATCAATAAGTTCCTCTAATAAATGATGGTATTAACTACCTACATAGCATCATTCAGACGATGATAGCTAACATGATATTTCACATGAAGTTATATATTTACCATCATCTAAATTTAACTAGCTAAATCTGTTGTATGGTTAAGTAAGTCGTTGTATGCTTAAAAACAAATCTCTACATGCCTAAACCAAATTTGATTCAAATTTAAAAATTATTTTTCATAATTTGGTTGTTGTTTCCTTAATTTATTGTACATCCTATTATAAGTCACTACGACATGTTTTTGTTTGGTTCTCATATGTATCTACCCAAATGGATATACTCCCTTACTAAGTTTTTGAATAGTTTTGTCATCATAAGGATCATTGCATGCATATATTTCAAACATTGCATTAAATTTAGGTGATTTATGTAATATGTATTATATAATAAGTATGTTAATACTAAACATAAGGGAATACCTCATTCACTATAGAAAGTTACCGAGCTATGGATCGCTACCCATGAAAATAAGTTTGAACATGTAATTAAATAATAAAATATTGTTTAATAAATCACAATTAATAATATGTAATTGCCATTCATAGCAATCATAAGTCATTTTATATCTATAAGTGCAAGATCAACCACAATACATAATTATGAGACAATAATAAAGTTCCACGCATATTTTGTGTCACCATAAGGAAAGTTTCCTACATACCTTGTCTTTTATTTTCCCAATAGGTTATATGGAGCTTCTTATATTGTTGGCTAGCAATCCTTAAATAAAAATAAACATATATAATTTTGTATATACATATCTTCTATGGAGTCCACATTGTATTAAAATTATAATTTCATAAAAGAAATGATCTCAAAGATCAACTTAAGGAAATACCTCTCTCCAATATTTTTTATTATTAATTTCCCTTAGAAGACTATATTACATTTTCAGCTAAAATAGAGATATATCTAATATGTTATCATCTATAAAATTTATTACCTTTATAGGTTTATACATAGCTAATGGATAGACGTAGGTTAAATATTAGTTCACATCCTATGTGATTTTTTTATATGCTCAGTGAATAATTTATCTAAGTAGACTTGATACAATATAATAGGTATGCTAAAAACACAGGTAAAAACCATATGCAAGTATAATCTCCCTTAACTAGTTACTGGATCTAAAACATAGAATACTTGAATCGAATTTAAAATTTAGCAACTATGAAATAGAATTAAGACACCTACCAGTAAATCCATTTCAATTTTATCACTTTTCTTGCCTCTTTCATCTTCTTGGGCCATGTCATATGTCATTGCACTATGCCTTCTTCTTGAATCCTTTTCATTTTCTTTTCCATATTATGCTTTATTTTTTTTCCTTCTTTTATATCCATGCCTTCTTTACCTTTATAATCTCTCCTTTTTCCATTTATTTTTTCCAAAACCAATGACTCAACTTTTAGTTTCATTTTTATTTCTTTAATCACACATAAATCCCTTTTATTTGGTGTTTCATTCTTAGATTTGTTAATATATCATCCTGAGCTATTATTAATTTTATTAACTCATGCATGTTAATATCTTTGACCAATGCCAAGTTGTTCACTATGCACACTCACTTAATTCATTCTTTAAATGATAAATTTAGACCCTTAATCCTCAACGTAATTCCATGCATTGGACTTGTCACTTTAAGTTATAATTATATTGATAATTAAATTTCTTTAATTTAATTACAATAGGTAATTATCTCTTTAAAAAGATAAACTAAAACAACTAAAATATCCAATTTATATGATAAATATTTTAATGAAATAGATATGTAAATGGATTATACATATATAATTATTTAATCATAGATATACATTTATGCCTTGACTACTTCATATACACAAAGACATTAAATCTAGATAATGATATTTACCTAATATCATTCAAGCCTATCACTATATTAAACAACTAAATTAGTGTCAAGATTAACTACATGATCATAAAACAACATTTGTATGATAATATATATGTACTATAATCATACATGCTATCAAACAATCAAACAATCACAAGCATCAACTGAAACATGATCATAGCATAAGTGTATTAGCTCTCAAAAATAAAATAACTATTTGAATCAAGCAACGAGTTTAAATAATTTATTCTATTATGTTGTGTGTTGGGCTACTAGGAGTTTCTCTATCATATCCCAATCATCTTATCTACGCCATCCTCTTTGATGATGATCTCTCTTTGTTTAGTTCTGAGGGTAGAATCAATCCTTCATCCACCTTATGATAAATAGGTAGTTAGCTCGAGTCATCATATAAATCAAACTAATGATGCATAACTAAAAAGTATACATCGATAATATACTAAACAAGAAAATATAGTTATCACATAATTAACTCATCATGTAAATAAATCAATGTATATTTTTCCCATAACCAGTATATGTCATAAAGCTCAACTCAAAGTAATAATAATCAAATGATAACCATAATAACTGATGGATTCAAAGGTTATGAAACTTAGGGTGAAAATGATATGTAACATTATTAGGGTTATATACAATAGTTTTGAAGGCTATCAGATCATGTCAACAAATCTTGCAACTAGTGGATCAAGTTGCAACCTTGCCAAAATCAGTAAATAATTGTATGTAACATGATCAAGATTCCAAATGATTTTGGAGTAGAGGTTGAAATCAATAAAAAAATTTGTTATCATTTATTTCTCAGCAATATGGTTTTTTAAGACTCTTTTTGTGCATTACATAGGGTAAAATCATGTGCAATACTTAGTATAAATTGAGTACAAACCTTTGTGAGTATCTCAAAATACCAACTACATAATATAATAAACTAAGTATAGAAGAAAATTGTGAAAAAAAGTTAGATCATAGAGTATAAACTAAATTTTGGGCTATAGGGAAAGACAACTATGAAAAGTGAGGATGACATAACTGAAAAATAAATTCAAAACATTTACATAGTTTCAAAATTATAAACCATGTAATAAGGTTTGACAAAATGGCTTAACCATATCCATATTTGTATTTAAAACATTTTTTAATTTGAATTCCTAAAGAATTACAACCAAAATATAATTATTACTTCAAACATTTAAAAATAAAATATAATATGAAAACCTCTCAGCAGTTTCTATGGCTAGTTGTGTTTTCAAAACATGATCCTCATAGTCAATTTGTCTATATTTTATTTAGTAGGGCTTATACAATAGTTGTAAAGGCTACCAAAAAAAGATAGTAAGGCTTCCAACTAGTGGATCATGATTTAGCCTTTCCAAAATCATTATATAAATATATGTAACATTATCAATATTTTTTTATAATATGGTTTTACCCCTTCTATAGAAATCCAGATCCTTGATCTTTGCATCAAGTAGCATTAATAAATTTAAGCCATTCTAGCATAGTTGAATTTTGAATTGGTTTGACCATTGAGATTGACGTTTATTGATGTGTTGTTTTTTATTTATAAATTTGGATATTTCATTCTTGGGTTACTGGTCTTATTTTTATTAATATTTGACTTAGTACGATTTGACCATTGGTGTCTTGTTGGTGATTTTGGATCCTATTGGGAACCCCACTGGGTTATTTTTCTATTCCTTTATTCCAATTTTTTATTGTGCTAAGTGTTTAGACTTGTTGGAGTTGGGTCCTTAGGGGACCTCAAAGTTTATCTTTATAACTTATGGAAGATTTTTTGGAAGCTTCTTTAGTTTATTACTTCTACTAGGATTGGATTGTCTAGAGATCCCAAAAACTAGCTTTCTTTTTTGTGGGTACCTTTTTGGATGTTTTCTTGGATGTTGATTACCCTAGGAATCCTTTTCTTATTTATTTTTTGGATCCCTATTAAGGTCCTTATTCATTTGGTGAATCCTTCATGGAACCTAGGCCCCCTTATTCCCAAGGAAATTTTATGATGGTTGCTTTCCTTGATCATTTTTATTTATAAGCTACTTCTGTAATATCTTTTGGAGACCCACATATCCATCTATGTTTGGGTTTGGATTCCACATGAGATTCTAAATGTGGGTTCATCTTAATTAGAACATGATCAAGATTCAAGATGAGATTGAGGGAGAGGTTGAAATCAATAAAAAAATTATTATCCTTTATGTTCCAAAAATATGGTTCTCTAGGACTCTTTTTGTGTGGTATATATGGTAAGATCATGTGTAGCACTTAGTATAAATTGAGTACAAACCTCTTTTATAAAATTGGAGAGTCGAATAGAAAATTACACACAAAAAAACTTATTCACATAGTATAATATTATTTATTCATATTTTCAATACAAAACATTTGGCTATTATACAGCCATGGAGGTAGCATAAAAACCTCCTAGAAAATAGGTTGGACAAATAAAAACTTACCCAATAATACACATGGGTAATAACAAACCTTATGAGAATATAATCCTTGATAATAACAAACCAACAAACATGCTATAATAGGTTTAAAATAATTAAACCTATATAATAATTAATAATGTTATTAAATATTAACATTCACCCCCTTAACAACATTAATTACAAAAACCCCCTTAATTCAAACATGGTAAAAATTTATTACACTCTCTATGTAACCTACTTCCATTTTGAGGTGGCATGCTATCTTTCTAGCTTCATGGTCTTGGTGACACCTTGTTTTTTCCTTGCAGGATTACCATAAACCTAGATGTGATAGAAGAACATCTCTCTACTAACACCTTTGATGGTTTCTTTGATTACCATGAACCCATATGGTTTTTTGTTGTAGGTTGACCATGAATCTAGAGGTGGTAGGAGGTCTCGACTATATTATACACTTCAATGGTTTCTTATATTTACACAAACTCTTTTCTTAGAACCAAGTGCTACTTTAGTGCTTTTTCTCCCCATAATGTTCTCCATTAGGAGGTACCAAACTGGAAAATAATGCTTAGTATTTTTATTGCAAACCACACAGCATAACCTAAAAATAAACACACTATAAAATTTCACCATAAAAATGATGTGACCATGTCGTAGGTGACTCACAAGAGGATGTCAATTATCCTCCAATCTCTGTGTATCTTATAGCCTCTAGTTTTTACTACTTAGTGAATATGATGATGAAGCTCATTAAACATCATCTACAAGTGATATTGCATCCTTCAACAGTTTTCATTTTTGACATTTTTGAAAATGACTTATAAAATGTGAATCTTAAAATAATGAACTGATTATTAACATAAGGTTAGAGATAACGACTCTATATTTCCTTGAGTTAACATTATACATGACAACCTAACACATAACAAGAGACACATAAAACATAATTTTTTAAAAAAATTACTTAAAATAGAAATTGTAATAATGACCATAAAATAAACTATATTTACCAAATAAATTAATCCACTATGATTTTATGAACATATACAATTGAATTTTTAAATTTAAAACAAATTAAATACTATTTGATTTTTATAAAATGATAAATTAACACATGTACCAAAATAAATTTAAAATATACGTAGACTCTAAAAACATTACCCTAATGCTAATGACTTTTAATGAAGTGATTGAAGTAGCATGTCGACATGGGAGTTGGGATGAGTAGTCAGATTATACTGTGGACCTAGAAACACAAGTCATGAGAATGGTGAGTTGAGAAAAAATTGAAAACAATTATGGATGGTAGACTAAATCCAAATGCATGGAGGAATGTTCTTTGAGGATCAAAAATATTAGGTTATGAAAAATTTCTTAGATCATCCATATTTTAATGGATGGAATGATATTAAAGAACATATTTCTAATCATTTAGTGGAGGATGATGTAGCATGAGCTGGAAATGAGATGTTTGGATTATTTTTGTAATGCAGGTATAATTCTAAATCAAACAAAGTTTTGTGTAGGTTAATAGAAGATAGACTGCCAAAGGATGAATCTGCATGACAGGTCTACATATAGATCTAAATGTGAGTTGGTACTAAAGATGATGCTTCAGTATGAGGACATGTTTTCCATTCACAACTATGCCCACCATGTGAATTTCAATGCTTCTAGGCTTACATCTTCTTCTATTTTGTGTCTGCTTTAGTATATCGACTAGATGAAGGCATCTTAATACCAAACATCTTCTACAATTGTGCTATGTGTGAGATATGAACACTTCAAGCTTGGATGCACTCATCATATTATTCTCCACCTGGTTGTGTTGGCTTTAATAAATTGGTTTTTCATTCACATGGCAAAGCAATAATACAACTACCCCTTAAAGAGTCATTATACTTCCATCACACACAAGATTATAAATGGCTCTGATACTAGACTATTGGTAAATTGGAGAGTTGAATAAAAATTTTCACACATAAAAACTTAATCACATAGTATAATATTATTTCATCATATTTTTGATACAATAAATTTGGATATTATATAGCCATGGAGGTAGAACAACAACCTCCTATAAAATAGGATGGACAAATAACAACTTGCCCAGTAATACACATGGGTAATAACAAACCTTAAGGGAATATAATTCCTAATAATAACA
The DNA here is from genome assembly GCA_037957365.1 of Torreya grandis. Classification (NCBI taxonomy): domain Eukaryota; kingdom Viridiplantae; phylum Streptophyta; class Pinopsida; order Cupressales; family Taxaceae; genus Torreya; species Torreya grandis. The sequence continues at coordinate 1,051,027 of JARHVA010004911.1, read as the reverse complement.
AACCAACAAACATGTTATAATTGGTTTAGAATAATTAAACTTATATAAAAATTGATAATGTTATTAAATATTAACAACCTTTGTAAGTCTCTCAAAAGACTAACTCGATAATATAACAAATTGAGTATAGAAAAAAATATTACAAAAAAATAGAGTATAGTATATAAATTTACTATGAGCCCATAGTGTAAGATAAATATAAAAAGTGAGGATAACATAACTTGAAAAATATTTAAAACATTTTTGTAGTTTTAAAATTATAAACTATATAATAAGGTCTATCAAAATGTCTTAATCATACCAATAATCAATAATGGATTTTCAAATTGTTTTTTCATTTCAATAAAAAAATTATGTAAACCAAAATATAACTATTGAATTAAACATTTAAAGACAAAACACAACATGAAAACCTCTCTACATTTTCTATGGCTAGCTATGTTTTTAAAACGTGAGCCTCACAAATGATTATTTTGTATCTTCTTTATTAGGGTTGTATACAAAATATATGAAGGATGCCAAAGCAAGTCATCAAGTCTTCTAGTTATGGGATCATCTTGTAGCCTTAATAAAATTAGTAAATAAATGTATGTCACATAATCAAGATTATAGATGAGCCTAAGGGAGATGTTGAAATCATTAATGTTTTTTTTTGTTATCTTTTATGTCCCAAAAATATAGTTCTTTGAGATTCTTTTTTTACATTACATAACATAATATCATGTACAATACTTAACATAAATTGAGAAAAAATCTATGTAAGTCTCTCAAAAGACCAACTAGATAACCTAATAGATTGAGTATAAGAAAATTATGATAAAAAGTTAGAGTACAAAATTACATATGTGGATTTATTGTTTTAAAACCACATATGTAATTAAATCGTGTATATTTTTTAACATTGAATTACATATTTAGTCCTGACTTGGTAATATCAAGCCTATGTCATAAAATAGTGAAATCAGTTATTAAAAACCATATACGTAGAATTGATTTCATAAATTTCTATCTATTTTTTGCCCCACATCTTCATGTACTTACCCTTTTACTATATATCTCAATATTATCCTCCAAACCTACAATTGTGAGTCATTTTTTTACTTTATAAATATTTAAATTAGATTGACACTATACATTATATTTGGGTTTATGATTTTGAGGTACATCAAACCTCCAATGAGTGTTTTATACATAGTTTGAACAATATTTGATCACCTATATTTCTTTTTGACTTTAGTTCTTATTGCAACTAGGGTTAATGTTGGGTTGTAATTTTTCATGTTCAATGTTATTAACACATGTTTGGCATACTTTTAGTTACAAATGAAAATTCTAGCATCTAGTTGAAAAACATCAATGCCCAAAAAATATCTCATCAATCCTAAATTTATCATTTCAAAATTTATCTTCATGGTTGTTTTGAACATGTTTATAGGAAAATTTCAATTAAATATTATCATCAACATATAAACATAAAATCAAAAACACAACTTACTCATTTACCATTGTATATAGTGTGGGTTCACTATTGCTTCTTCTGAATCCATTACTAATCAATATGAGTCAATTATAATACACAACGCTCTTAGTTCTTTTTTGAGACCATAAAGATATTTTTAAAATATATATACTTTGTCTTCATACCCATACACTTCATAATCTAGTGGTTGTTTCACATACTCTTCTTCTAAAAATCCATTTAGAAATGTTGATTTGACATCTTTATGATAAACTTTCCAATTATTTTATGTTGTTATAACTAATACAACACTAATTGTGTCAAGTTTTACAAGTGGTGAAAAATTTTCATTGTATTCAATTCCATGATGTCGTGAAAAACCTTTTTATACTAACCTTATTTTCTAATTTTCAACTTCCCCATCTACATTGAACTCAATATTATAGAACCATTTGAGACCTATGCTGTCCTTTCTTCCAGTTAGATCTACTAACTCCCATGTTTCATTTCTTTCAATAGAATTCACTTCTTCATCCATAGCCTTAATCCATTTGTATTCCCTGATTGTCTCTTTAAAATATATAGGATCATAAGAAAATAATGAAAATATTGAATAAAAATTCAAATTTTCTTATTGTTAATCACAAGTCTATTTCCAACACCAAATTTTATTGATTTTATACTAAGATATTAGTGAGGCTAGTGTAGGATTAGATTAATCTCTTAATTTTGATTTGGAAGTAAGATGGCTTACCTAGCTTGATATTTCACCTTGTAAAAAATTCTTTGGTGTTCTTAAATCTCATGAATTATCTCCTTAGAGATATCTTGTTGGAGTACCAGTTACTAGTGTTTGTGGACTTAGATTACCACCTTACAATTTTTTTTCTTCTAATTCTTATTATTATTGAGGTATTGCTACTATATTTTTACAATTGAAAGTTGTAGTATTCGCTTGAAAAACATCAATGCCTATAAAATATCTCATCAATCCTATATTTATCATCTCAAACTCTATCTTCATGGTTGTTTCGAACATGTCTATAGAAAAATTTCCATTAAAGATTATCATCAACATATAAACATACAATTAAAACTTAACTTTCTCATTCACCTTTGTATATAGTTTGGGCTCACTATTACTTATTATAAATCCATTACTAATCAATATGAGTCAATTATACTATACCATACTCTTGGTATTCGTTTGAGACGATGAAGAGATTTTATCAATATACATATTTTATCTTCACACCCATACAATTCATAATATGGTGGTTGTTTCACAGATACTTATTCTAAAAATCCATTCAAAAATGTTGATTTGACATTCATATGATTAACTTTTCATTTTTTTTTGGTTGTTATGGCTAATACAATTGTAATTGTGTCATGTCTTGCAAGTGGTGAAAATGTCTCATTATAGTCAATTCCATGATGTTGTGAGAAACCTTTTTATACCAATCTTGTTTTATAATTTTCAACTTCTCCATATGCATTGAACTTAATCTTATAGACCTATTTGACACCTATATAATATTTTATTCTAATTAGATCAACTATCTCCCATATTTCATTCCTTTAAATATAGTTCATCTCATCATATATATCCTTGATCCAATTATATTCGTTGACATTCTCTTCAAAATATATAGGATCATAAGCAAATAAAAAAAAATTGAATATAAATTTAAAATTTCTTCTGGTTAATCATAAATATCTTTCAAATATTGAATATTTTTATTTTTATACTAAGATCTTAGTGAGGCTAGTGTAGGATTAGATTTATCACTTAGTTTTGAGTTTGGAGTAAGATGACTTACATGGCTTGATATTTCACCTTGTAAAAAATTCTTTGGCATTCTCAAATATCATATATTATTTCCTTAAAAATATCTTGTTGTAGTACCTATTATTGGTGTTTGTGGTCTTGGATGACCACCTCACAATTTTTTTTCTTTTGATTTTTATTATTACTGAGGTATTTATACTATAATTATAGTTTATTTATCAATACTTATATTGCATGCTTCTTCTTACTTCAATTCAACATCTCTTCTAAAGATTACCTTTTTGGTAATGGGATTGTATAACTTGTATGCTTTGTAATATTCATTATAACTAACAAAAATAAATTTATTACCTCTATCATTTAGTTTCTTTCTTGATTGTATATGATACACATATAAAAAAATTAAGTGAAACACACTATGTTTCTTGTTTCTCCATACATCTTGTGAAATTTTATCTTTGACAATCTTTATAGGACATCTATTTAGAATATACACTGCACACACTATTACTTCTATCCAATATTCATTGGGAAAATTTTCAAACTTTAACATTCTCTTCACCATATCTATTATTGTCTTAATTTTTCTCTTTGTAACACTATTTTGTTGTGGTATGTGCCTTTTAGTAAAATACTTCTTAATTATATGATGTCGGCAAAAATTTAAAATTTTATTTAATTTATATCATTTAATTATATCTAACTTAAGTACTTTATTGTAAAGGCCACTTTGTTTTTCAACCATTTATTTCAAATCCTTGAATATTATGAAGGCTAAAGACTTCTACTTGATAAAATAGATTGATGTTCTCCTAGTGAAATCATCAATAAAAATTAAAAAATAAAGACTTCCTCATAATGTTGGAATCTACATCCATCCACATATATCAACATAAACAAGATCTAATGGTGCCCTTGCGATATGAAAGATACTCATGTTGCAAAAATTCATTATGTTATTTTGATAGAATAAAACATTTAAATGAATTCATTAGTTTATCAATTGGCATTAATCCTCTCACCATTTGCTTCTCTATAATAAACTAAAACCTCCAAAAGAAAAGTGTCTATACCTTTGATGCTAGATCCATGTCTTGTCTAAATACATTACTAGTAAATTTACTTCCTGTTGAATGAGCTCTCCTTAGGTTCTCTTTTGAATTTCACACTTAATCTAGAGTAAAACATTCAGTTCCTGGTCATCTCAACCTTTTTAATCAGTCTTTCCTTGTGAGGTTTGTCTAGTATAATACACAAATAATCTTTAAAAATACTATATAGTCCTTTGTATAAGCTACACAATACTCAAAATATTATGTTAGTTTGGGCACAAAATAAACATCTAGGATATGTTTTATTTCACTATTTTTAGTAAGAATATTAAACATCTTTACCCATAACTAAAAATTTATTATCATTACGTAGCTCGACTTTTTACTTGAAAAAACAATCTAAACTTATAAATAAATCTATATTTGTAGTCATATGATTACTACATCTATTGTTTAAAAACCAAACATCACTAGTGCTCTCTTGAGGGACATGCCATGTGATAAATAATGACCTATAATTAATTTTAGATATATATGAGAAAGTTGAATTTTGTCTACTGACATATTCTTGTTTTTTGATTGAGATCATATGCATAATGACCACATTTATTGTAGTGATAAAACTAAATATTATATTTATCAAATGTCTAAGATTGTTATTGGAATTGGTTGTTTTAGTGCCATTTGGTGTTTTAAGAATTAAAATTATTATTTGTACTTCCACCTTGATTTGGACTACTTCTATATCTATGATTATTATTTATATATTTACCTATATCGCTTGACCTTCCTCTACCTCTGATAAATGAAACATAAGATTTAAATGTATTCTTTGAAGATAAATTAGTAATCTTATTCTTTTTAGATTTTTGGGATAATAGAGATCCTATCAGCGCATCTACAGATATATGTTTTATATCTTTAGACTCTTCAAGAGCAATAACAATAGCATCAAACTTTTTGAGTATGGTCTAGAGAACCATTTTTATGATATTTAGATCAACTATCTCCTATCCCTGTGATTTAATTTGATTAAATATATTCATAAATTGACTAAAAAACTAGTTTACAGACTCATAATCCTTCTCATGCAAATTCTCAAAACTTTATCTGAGAGTTTATAATTTAACTAACTTTATTTTAGTTGTAAAATATTTCATGGCCTCTTAGATTTAATTTTTGGTGCAACCCTAGGGAAAATAGACTCTTCCATTGCATATTGGATAAACAACAAATTTTTACATCATTTTTCTCATTATCTCTAAGCTTATGCAAACCCTAATAGATTGTTTGATTTTAAAGTTCTACAAACGTATTCTCTATAAGATCCCAAACTTATTGTGACATAAAATTCTTTGGTCTTATCAACTCTAATGAATTGTCTCCTTAGAGATATTTTGTTGAAGTACATGTTACTAGTGTTTGTGGACTTGGTTGACTCCTTGACAAATTTTGTTCATTTGATTCTTATTCTTTTTGAGGAATTGCTACTATAATTAAAGTTAATTAATCAACACTTCCATTCGATGCTTCTTCCTTGAATTTAACATTTCCGCTATGGATTACCTTTTTGGTAATGGGATTGTACAATTTGTAGGCTTTTGAATATTCATTATAACAAACAAAAGTACATTTCTCACCTCTATCATCTAGTTTCCTTCTTATTTCTTCCAATACAGGTTAATATGCCATAGATCAAAAAAAAAAAAGTGAGATATATTATGTTTCTTATTGCTCCATGCTTATAATGAAATTTTGTTTTTGACACTATTTATTAAACATCTATTTAGAATATACAAAATGCATGATATTGCTTCTATCAAATATTCATTAGGAAAATGTTCAGATTTTAACATGCTCTTGGCCATATCTACTATTAACTTATTTTTCCTCTCTACAACACTATTTTTTTGTGGTTTAGATCTTGTAGTAAATTGCTTCTTAATTCCACGATGTCAAAGAAATTTAAAAAATTGTTTAATTTCTATTATTCATCTATGTCTAATTTGAGTACCTTGATGTAAAGGCCACTTTGTTTTTGGACCATTGCTTTGAAATCCTCAAATATTATGAAGGATTTAGACTTATACTTGAGAAAATATATTCAAGTTTTCCTACTGAAACCATCAATAAAAATTAGAAAAAATAAAGACTTCCTCCTAATGTTTGATTTTGCATCAGTCCACATATATTTTCATCAACAAGATCTAATGGTGCCCTTGTGAGCTATAAGAAACTCATGTTTGAAAACTTCTCTGTGTTGTTTTGATATAATAAAGTATTCACATGAATCATTGGCTATTTAATTGGCATTAATCCTCTCACCATTTAATTCTCGATAATAAACTAAAACTTTCAAAAGTAAAGTGTCCATATATTTGATGCCAAAGCCATGTCTAATCTAAATATATTACCTTGAATTTTGCTTCCTCTTGAATGGGCTCTTCTTAGTTTCCTTTTTGATTTTCACTCTTAATCTGGAGTGGAACATTTGGTTTCTGGGCATCCCAACCTTTGCAATCAATCTTTCTCTGTGAGGTTTATCCAGTATGACACACAAATCATTTTCAAAAATAATCTGTAACCCTTTTTATAAGCTACCTAATACTGATAATATTGTGCTTTAGTTTGGGTACAAAATAAACATCTGGGATATGTTTTCTTTCACCATATTTAGTAAGAATATTAATCACATCTTTATCCATAACTTACACTTTATTATCATTACGTATCTTGACTTCTGACTTCAAAAATTATTTAAACTTACAAACAAATCTTTATTTCTAGTCATATGATTACTACACCCATTGTCTAAAACCCAAGCATCACTAGTGCTCTCTTAAGGAACATGGCATGCGATAAATAATGACTTAGAATTAATTTTAGACATATTTGAGAAAGTTGAATTTTGTCCATTGACATATGCTAGTTTTTTATTGCGCTCACATGCATAATGACCAAATTTCTTGTAGTAATAAAACTAAATATTAGATTTATCAAACGTCTAAAAGTGTTGTTGGATTTGGTTGTTGTAGTGCACTTTGGTGTTGTAAGAATTGAAATTAGTATTTATCCTTCCACCCTAATTTAGACTAATTCTTCCATCTCTGTGATTACCATTTCTATATTTTACCTATATAGTGTGACCTTCCTCTATCTCTAATAAATGAAACATGAGATTTAAATGTATTATCTGAAGAGGAATTATTCTTCTTATTCATTTTAGATTTGTGGTATAACAAAGATCCCATCAGCTCATCTAAGATAACAATGTTATATCTCATCACAATAACAATAACATCAAACTTGTTGAATAGGCTTTGGAGAACCTTTTCTACAATTTTTTTTATCAACTATCTCCTTTCCATGTGATCTAATTTGATTAACTATATTCATATATTGACTCAAAAACTAGTTTTATGGATTCAAAATCCTTCATATATAAATTTTCAAAATTTCTTCTGACAGTTTATAATTCAACTACCTTTATTTTAATTGTAAAATATTTCATGCCCCCTTAAATTTAATTTAACTATCTTTATTTTAATTATAAAATATTTCATACCGTCTTAAATTTAATTTAACTGCCTTTATTTTAATTATAAAATATTTCATGTCTTCTTAAATTTAATTGTTGCTACAACCCTAAAGAAAATAAACTCATACATTACTTATTGGAAATAAATTCATGCATTACTTATTGGATAAAGAATAAAGCTTTTGCATTATTTTTCTTATTATCTCTAAGCTTCTGACAAACCTTGATAGATTGCATGATTTTAGAGTTCTACAAACCCATTCTCTACAAGATCCCAAACTTCTTGTGAACAAAATAATGTCTTCATCTTAATAAACCAAAAATTATGATTTTTACCCTTGAATATGGGAATTTGAGGTTGACTGACGTTGTTGCTCGTTGCCATGCTGTAATCTGATCTGCTACTGTATAACCTTCTCTACATTGGACTGGAGAGCGAGATTGTGGCGGTAGAAGAGACAGACGTTTCAATTAAGAGCGTTCACTTGTCATTATCTTCTACTGGCCGCGATTTCTACTCTCTGTTAGCGTCCTAATTCCTTCTTCCTTCACGGCGGCCCATTCTCTTTGACAGTTGGCGCCTTCACTAAATACTGCGCACTTATCTAATGCAGATCGAAGTCTGCAGAGCTGTCGTGGGAAGTAGACAAAAAATTAACATCTGTACATTTTTTTAAAAAATCCTGTGATCTATACTTCTGTATTATCTGTTGGCTGCATCTTCATTCTTTGGCAGCGGATCACCAGTCTTATTCGATGACTGGGCTATCTTTCATGATTTCTTCTACGATCTGTTGAGACTATCGGGTACTTCACCAAATGCTACGATTCTGATTGGAATCCCGTGATCTTCTGTTGTGATATCACTATGAAGGGAGATAGATGCAACAACCAAATGCTACAACATTCACATAAAACACTTTTAACTTCTCGTTGTATAAAACAATACAAATGCCTCAAATATATAGACGTCTTGACAAGACTAAGCTTATAGAAACTACTTGATTGTTTTCCAAACTATCATATCTTATTTAATGGAAGTATGGCTTTTGCAGCCCTTTTAACATCATCCTGACATACAACTTTAACAAGTATCCTCTTCCATTCTGTTCATGCATTGTAATCCCATCCTCTTCACTGTTGTGCTTTAAATGATTGTCGATGGGAGAGATTAGCCATTTATTCCAACATTTTCAATAACATCTTCTATTCATTTCCATTATATATTGATAAAATAAATAGCCTGTGTTTTTTCAACATCATCTCCTAGAGCTTGTTCGTTCTTAAATTCATATTTGTAATTATACCGTCGTGTCTTTTTAAGTAGAACAACTCCGAAAAAACCTTTCCTTGATTTTTCCTTTGCATAGAAAACTACATCGACTCTATCGTGAAATTGGTGGTCGCCTTAAGCCATTTGTAGTATGGAAAGGTTTTGATCCGTTACTAATTTCAAGGTTTGTTGTCTTATCACCTAAATTATTGAAACTACCCTAATATCGTAGCAAAGGTCTCCGTTAGTCTTTCTTCTTGTCCTTAATTATCAGGAGGATGCATTTTATTCTTGTATGCATTGTAACGGACTTTGTACTCATCCGTGTTCTGTTTATACTGCTGGAATTTTCAATTTTCTGCTCAAATTTGAATCGATGGATGATTTTCTCTAAAGATTTCCCTCTTTATGTGACTGAGTCGACCTTGCTTCCAACCTAAAATTAAACCGACTTGGTTTCGATTTTGCCTCTATCAACGCGTTGAGGATTGTATGGCCTTCCTCACAATAAATTTGACGTATATTTATTTGTATTTTGTCATCTTTCTCTTAGGAAATCTCTGCGTAATGTTTTGACCTAGTTAGATTATAAAGAGATTCTATACAGTCTTGAGCTGTTATGGGAAGGGTGATACCGTAAGCCCTAATGGTTTAGTTCCATGGAAGAGGATATAGCCTGCTCCCAGTTTTGGGAAGGGTGATACCGTAAGCAGTTTGGTAGACTTTCCTAGTGACACAAATCCATTGTAGTAGAGTTCTCCTAGTTACGTCTAGGATGTGAACCTATTGCATTGAGACTGACTTTATATATTTAGTTGACGGTTCTAATTTACATTCGGAGGAGGAAAACGACCGGCTTCTTTGCTTTCTCACGCGTCTGGCATTGGTGACGCTACATTATAGTATCGAAGTGTGGTCATCGTGAGGAATTTGCCTACTAGTCATGACGTGGCAGATACAAGAGAGTGACAAATCAATAAGTTGAATTACTGAAATTAATACCCTTATTAAAAAAAAATAGTTTGTTCTGTAAATATCTATGTTCCTGCATTAAATTTTAATATTTTTTTTTTTTTTAATTTAAATGTGGATGTAAGGATACATAGGTTTATTTGATATGCTAATAACTTAAACGAACAGTGGTATTAATAAAATATTAAGTTTAAATGAAAAAAAATCATCCATATATGGGGTCGTAATTTATGAGGACAAATTTGATGATAAGAAGATAAATCATGATGTGTTCCACATGGTTTCATGATCCATTTCATGGAAATCCATGAAATAACTAATAGTTTCTCTTTCCACAAAAGACACTAAGTATAAAAAAATAAATGCAGGGGCATGTTAGGATATATTCACAAAAGCATTATAAAATAAGAACTTTGAGCACCTAAGATATAATTTGGGAATTATATATGTTGAGATAGGTAGTGGTATAAATTTATAGGGAGTGTTAGAATAAAAAAATAATTCCTACCACCAACTTCACCACCGACACTCCACCACTAATTGTCTTTAATGAGAAACAACATTAACTAGTCAATAAGATGGGAATTCAATCAGAATAACATGTTCAACCATACCTTTTATAGCTGCATGTCATGGTATTTAGTTCAATCCATACTTCATTAAACATTATCTGATTGTTTGGAAATCAAACAAGTATTTTTATAGAAGCTGTGACCTACCAAAAACCTCTATATAATAGAGACATATGTAATTTGTTTATGCAAAAAAAAATAGAAATAAAAAAGTTATTTTTTGTTTATGAATACCATAACATTGTAAGTTTTTTTAATTTAATGTTGTATCATTTTCATTTTTTTTACCTCTACCCACACCAACACATGATGCACATCCTCTTGGAGGAATCTACGAACATCCTATGGACATGTGTCTAAGGAAGAATGCATGTTTCTAGAAAATAAATTAAAAATAAGGAAACCTACTCCCAAGCCACATCTCCAATGAGCATAAAATATTCATCCTTGTCATCATACATGGGAAAGTATTTTGATCCTTAAAATTTTCTCTCACTGAATTCACATTTCCCTAAAGCCCATTACAATTACCCTAATCTAGTCTAGTCTAGATTATACAACAATTCCCAATTCCAAATATATAGGTTCATACATACCCATGGTAAATTATCTAAACATTCTCTCAAATGCATAAGAAAGCTCATGGTAGTTATTATAAATTTTTAGGTCCACCTTTCTATAATAAGGAGCCAAAGTGTTTTTTTATCACATAAGGATCTTCTTAATTCAATTTTAAATTAGCAACCAAAGTGTTTTTTTAATATCTAATTGATGGCCAACATATTTCTTGATCCCTACACATAAATAATCAACATTATTATGTTTTTATTAGACGTAAAACTTGCCATGTTGACATAAATCAACAAGCACTTATCCAAAAGTAAAACTATAAAAATAAATAATATATAAACATATAAATAAAAATAAAAATAAAAAATTACAAACACTTCTATTAAACACATGCATATTTCCCACCTGTTTACATCTCTATTATGTGTTATAAGTCTTGGTCAAGTTGTTCAAATTTCTTCCATCTACCAACTACCCCTAATGTCATAGCATTAAGCACTTTTGTATTGATTCAAAATTTTGTGTCATAATAATACATTTATTATCAATATAATATATATTTAATTATATGAGTATAGTTTATTAACTATAGTACATTAATAATAATTATGAATATATTAAGTTGAGATGTATGCATAATTGGTAGTATTTAGATGATTTCTCTAAGTTATCTAAGGATTTTTTATTACTAATGATACTTTTTGGGTTGAGGAACTATTAGTAATGGAGGTATATTAATTCCTATAATTTTGATGCTAACACAAATAAATTTGTATTTCATTACAAATTATATAAAAGGGGATTATAAAATTCTTCTTTTTCGTATATTTTAAGTTGTTCTAATTTTTATACATAAATGAAATTAAATATATTTGAAGTGTATGTTTTGTTGGATTAATTTTATTAATTATTTTAAAGCAAAGGATAAAAGATAAGAACAAAAACGGATCACAATATGTATTTTGGTTAATGTGGTTAAATGATGTTGGGAAGTAGTTGTAATGTAAGATGACATTATTCATTGAAACATTATCCATAACTGTAGATAGTATGACACATATTTAACTTTATTACTAAAAGCATGCACTAGTTCTAATGCATATGTATGATAAATATTGAGATTGGATGAATTATTTAATATTTTGTGTTATTTATATTTCCCTTAGTTTTACTTTGATTTGATATATTCCTACATTTTATAAACTCTTTTCTGGGTGTTCCTAGTTTTGTTCTTGGGTGTTATTCCTCACTAATAAATTTGTTTAGTGTTCACACTGTTGTTTACACTATTGTTGTCTATGCTGAATTCGATACAGTTAAAATTAGGCCTCTTGTTGGAGCTAATTATTGATACTTGCATATCTGATCTATTAAAATTTTCATTCTATAATAAATTGCTTGATAGGCCAAGCATGGTATAATAATCATTAATTTTCATTTTAATGGCTATGGAGTCTTTTTGGCATAGGAAATTTTAAGACTAAATGTTGTAACAAGTCAATAAAATGTAGGAGATATTAATGTGTAGTGGCATTTCATTATCCTCTAGTATTAAATTTTCATTTTAATAATGGATTTGCAAGCATTATCATTTGCCTAAACTAATTACCAAACTTCAATTACCTTATATGTTAATAGACTTTTAGCCACATTATATTTTTATGGTCAATTGAGGACATCTATATTTCAATTTTAGTTAAATTTCACCATTAAATTGAAATTTTAGGGAATATCACATGCATCTCATGTCAAATTATAGAGTTGTCCTTTTCTCAAAAAAATCTTGGGCTTTAATCTGATTTTTCATATAGCTTGTTTAGAGTTTTGCTTTGTTTTATTATTTGTGCAACTTTGTTGTTTTAGAATGCCCTTTGACATAGTGACAATGATGATGAAAAATTATTGCAAGAGTGGGAGGTTATTCATACTTATATCAACTTATTTAATGGGAAAGTGTGATTACTAGTAAGTGCCTATTTCTTCTCAATTTTATATTAGATGGTGCATATTTTATTTCTTCATTCTCTCTACCTTTGTGTTGGAATTTAGTATTTACATTGGGTAAACTATTAGTTTTTTATTTATCGCACAATAAATAATACTTACTATTTATAAGTTACCATATGGGTAAATGCGGTAATATAGTTAGTTAATAATATATTATTACTATGTAACATTAATATATATTAGGATTTTATTATAATATATTTGTACATGAGTTTGGAGTGAATCACCAAAATCACTAACTTAGGATATTATGGATATTTGTGGTAGGAGTTTTTATAGCAACCTCCTTGAATATAGGACCATCATATCCTATATATTTGTAGCAATGTGTAATATAAAATGGTGAGTGAGAAAAATAGAATGTTGTTGTGTGATTACAATATTTTGTCTGTATTTTGTGTTCAACTTATTTTCATGTTTTAGATCACTTGTATAAGCTCTTTAAATACATATCACTATTATCAGGGAAATATTTTTGTGATGGAGAATTAGGAAAAGTTTAGGGCTAGTTATTTTATTCCTCACCCTATAGATGATAAAAGATTTTTTTTTGAAAAATTGTGTAAACCTCAGCACTTTGGTCTTATCATATTTCTTTGACGTTGGCATTTGATCAATGTTCATGTTGAGTGAATGGATCTACTACCAACTTGCATTCAGTTTTGAAAGTTTTACATTACCTGATTTTGAACTGATTTGGAATTGCATAAACTAACTCAGATTGGAAGATTATTCTAGCCATTAGACAATTCTCTTCAAGATAATTCTTCAAAAATAACTACTTAGTTATTTGAAGATACACAAATCTGCACATTTACTTTTGACATCTCTTTTATACTTAACAATTTTTTCAAATCTCGTAACATCCATTTTTCTCAAGAATTCTTTGTCACATTTTCCATACCATGGGAAGTATATGTGAAAATAATATAGGATGACAATTTAAATTTCAAGGACCACGTAAAATATTGATGGGCTCATTCAAGTTTTGAAGGAGGATCAAATTTATCAATGCCATATGTTGTACAACTATTTGTATTTCTATAAGGTTTTGTTCTAAGCATGAAATACAATGTTAGATCTACAAATATTTTTTCCATGAATTGTATATAACATATATATTCATGTCCATCCACAAGACTGTAAATCAGCCTATCCATAAGTAGTCAAAGTCAGTCTGTTATCTTCTTTGTAGTTATGCACTCCTACATTCAAGTCTATCTCATGTGATACTTGGTGGTTAAATTAGGGTTTTGCTTCCACCATTGATTGAAAATTTTCCTACCATTTGTTCACATCCTCAAACCTAAGCTCATCAATTGGTTCAAATATATCATGCATATGAAAGCACTTGAATTCTTGATATTTTATTCAAAATAGGCAATGAGAATACATATAGTATAAAGTTGATTAGGATGTAATTATTCGTATCCAAAATAGTTAACTGAACTACAAAATCATATATTTAAACAAATAACTAAACAATGTAAAAGAAATATGTGAACATTCCCCCTTTATTACATTATTTTTGCAAATGTACCCCCAAAATAAATCAAATTTCACCTTTCTGAGTGACTTGGTGAGTATATCTACTATCTATAAATATGTTGGGTAGTATTGGATCTACATGTGGTGGTTCAAGACTTGTTCTTGAATATAGTGGCACTGGACCTCAATGTGTTTGGTTCTCTCATAAAATACTAGATTTTTTATAAGCTTCAACCCACCCTAATTATTATAGAAAAGGATTGGTGGATGATCTTAATGAATTTCTATGTCAAATAAAATACGACTCAACTAAATGGCTTCGCACATAGCTCCTCATGAAACACAATATTATGACTGTATGGATTAGAGAGCAACTAAAGAATGTTTCTTACTAATCCAAGAAATTGGTTCAAATCCAAAAAGAAATATATATATCCTAAATTTGATTTCTTGTCATCAATAGATCTAGCATAGTTTGAGTCTGTGTAACCCTACAAGAATAAATTTGAGTTATATTGACCAAATTTGACTTTTAGGTCAAATTAGGGAACCTCTAGGTAAAAAATTGAATTTTAGGTGTTTTAGGGGTCTAATAAATATCTCAAAAGGTAGAGAGAGGGATCTAAATAGATAAATATAGTCAAAATAGTAAACGCCTGCACACAGTGTCTTCCCTCACAGTCCACTTTAGTTTTCAATGCCTTTGGAAGGTCTAATCATGCAATAAAGAGCTATAATTTTTTAGAGGGAATATATAAGACTCAAATAAAACTATCCAATATCTACTATTTTTTGAATAAATAATGGATTTCCCTTTATTTTGTCTTAGACAGAGGGCACTCCCTTTTTAGCATAAACTGGGAGTTTTGTAAAATAGGAAAGAAATATGAAGCTAGAAGATGTAGGGACATTTTAAGAGGATTTTAAAAGTTTTAAAATAATTATAGTAACATATAAAACACCTCATATAATAGAGAGACCTAATGGGGTGATCTAGAATGCAAAAGTTGTAGGCAAGCCTAAAGGCAAGATTTTGGCCTAAGGACCAAATTAGAGAATAATGACACTTCCAACCCTAGGAGTGATTTCCAATTTGTTGGATCATGTTTTTTGGATGGAATTAGATGTGTTTTATCTATTTTTATGAATATTAAATCATGAAAAGTTCATTTTGGGTCTTGAACCAACACAAGCCTACTAAGCATGACTAAACCTAGTGCTCAAATGGGGGGTCCATCACACTTATAGCATGAGGTGATCATTAAAATATATCGTATCATGTTTTCTGGGTCAATACATAGGTTATAAATCTTTTTTAATATAGATAAAGACAAATAAGCCATGTTTTGGACCTTAGACAACATTAGGCCTATTGAAATGGAGAAAAGAGCTCGATATGAGAAGTATGGAAGCTCACACATATGTTGATGCTAAGCATGGGAGTATAATAAATTTAAATATGTTTATAAAGGTATTTAACTATGATTTTTTGTAATTTTTTTTCAATTTGGATGTCATAACTTTATGAACAAACCTTAAGAATGAAAATTGTTCAAAACCCTTGTAAACCCTTCCTAGTGACTAGTTTGGAGAAATGGAGTTGGAAATAAAATATAATCACATATTTTAACCATTAAAATTATTTTAATTTTCATAGGACTCATTCAATATACTCCCCATTATTTTTGGTTGTATGGACTTATACAGACAGGGTTTAAAATATGTCTTTCTTGATAATTTTGTGCATTGTACAGTCTACAAGAGGAGTTTGAAGATGAAATAAATTTTTAAGGGAAAATTTATAATTTTTATAACTCCATATAATTATTTAATTCCAATTAAAAACTCATAAGTGTCCAAACTAGGTTTTTCATCTAAACCAGTCAAAATTGGCCTAGTGGACAAGCTAGTGAGAAGGGTGGAAAACTTCATGTGATATAATTTTAAATAAATCCCAATTCATATAAGTAAATGGAGGGTATTTAAAGGTGTAATAAAATCTATCCCATAAATGTAAAAAATATTCCTTTTTGGAGTCTAAGTGTGCAGGGTGCGTGAAGGAAGAGTTTCCTAGACTATAGATGATGATATCTCCTCCAGATGATTCTAGAGGACCATGACTATAACCAATAAATTTATAGGCATGTCTTAAATAATTACACTTCATTATAATAATTTTAATTTTTCATAATTATTTATGATCAATTCAAATAGGGTTAATCATGAAGGCAGTTTTTGTGAGCCAACACAAGAACTTTCATGCCACTTTTCATGAATTTTATGCATTGTATGGACACTTGGGCTTCCTGACCTTACATGGTTCATCCCATATCCTATTCTCATTCACAATTAATTTATTCTCTCATCTTTATAAGTGTCTTTTTTACCCTTGGAATTCTCTCTTCTTCTCTCTCTCTCAAGTTCTGTAAGAACTAGCCATTTTGGCCATTGTAACTCATGTTCCTCCTAAGTATGGTGAAGTTATACTCAATTTCATATCATTTGACAAATAATTATACTATTTTTTACCTATTAATCAATATTATTATTATGTTTTACTTTAATTTGTTATCTTTCTAAGTGAATATTATGGATTCCTTAGCATGCTCTCTCATTCTTGCATCATATTTGCAATTAGAAAGTTTCGTCTTGCAGGGCATGTGAAGTGTTCTAGGAAATTTCAAAGATTTAGTGATTTAATATTTTTATTAGTGCCATTAAATTCCTATTTTTGAGTCCTCTTAGCTTTTCACATTCATCCATAACATCATGATGTAACATTGATGTGAGAAGATGCAGATTGGAGAAGTGTATGTTCTATTTATCCCTTGATTTCATGTGTAACATGCTACTAGTTGGAAGTCATCATCTATTTTGGAGTATCACCTCCCTTAGGTTAGTTTTATTTCATTTATCTCTCTCCTTTTTTTCCCCTAAAATTTAAGTGTATTTGTGATCCAAAGTGGTACATCAAGGGAGCTAGCCCTATCTAAAGATTCACCTCATCCTTAGGCTACCCACAAGCCTAGAGGTGTTTACATTATGTCACTTGGATGAGGATATCTTTTCCATCTCCTCAAAGGGTGAAAATCTAAGTGAAAATAGTTTTTTTCATGCCCAGTGGGAATCTTGGTCCAAGAGGTTGGAAATTTTTTGGTGTTATCTTTCAACAATCAGCCTTTGGAGGCATCTACCCAAGCATCAATGGTAACTTTGGAGTTATATCAGCTGGTCAAGTAGCCCAAGTTATCCTTTGAATATGTTTTGTAACATTTTCCTTTTTATTATTTCTTTCAATGAGGTTTCATGGCTAATTTTGGTGCTAAGTAAAACTTTACACAAGTTGATGAGACATCTCAAGCTTGTGTCATTCCTTATTAACAAGAGCAAGTTCTTAAATAGCCTTGGTGTGATTCTTACCAGTCTTGTAATGACCATTTCCAACCACATCATGATCCTTATCAACATTATATATATCCTTGTCATGAGTTTTACAAGTCTTATAGTCAGTCTCCTCAATGTCTTGCTCCCCCTAGTCAACCTAAACACTTCTCAACTCAATCCATTTCCACCTTCAAGAAAACACTCTTGGGATATGAGTACATGTTGGATCTTGATACTCTAAGGGGATATGGTTAAGAGGTTCCTAATCATCTTATTCATAATGTAATATATTCAATAGATTTGGTCAAAAGAGAGTGGGTACCTATTGAGAGAGCCAATTGGCAAAGGCTCACGAGTGAGATGCTTGATGTGAGTGGCCTAGTTTCTTCCTTAGAGAATAGTCTATAAGTTCATAAAAGGCAACCTCACCAAACCTATCAGCCTTCATGTCCACTTCAAAAAATTTCCTGTTAGACATATTTGATCCCTACTCATGAGCCCATTCAAGGATATCAAATTCATCCTTTCTCCATCATTTGGAAGAGAGAGTTGAAAGGAGAAACCTTATTTTGATAGGAAAATTGAGTTGGAAAATATGTATATGAATCAGTCTATGTTAGTAGAAAAGGAAGTGAAATTCAAATCCTCATTTCCCTCTCACATTTCATCCCCACCACCTCAAAAAGAGACTTATAATCCTAACATTCTAATATGGAATAAAATAATGGAGTCATGGGGAAATAAAGAAGATAGAATCATTGTTAAGGAGTGTGAATTTGAGAATGAACTTGATCCTTTGCAAGTCTCTCCCACCCTTCCTCAAGAATATTCTTATGTTCCATTCCATCCCTCATATATTCCTCATACTCATGATTATTCCTATGAGATTTAAGAAAGACTTTTTCAAGAGAATATATCCAAGCAAATTGAAGAGTTGGAGGTAAAGATGAAATTTCTAAGTCAAGGTGTGATGGAAGGTTTACACCCAAAACAAGATCCTATGCCTAAACACACCCCATCTAACCTCCCTCAAGATAGTTATCAAGATAAATTAGATGTGAATGAAGTGATTTTTAATTAGAAGGAATAAAAATAAGTTTTTTTATCCCAATGTTTACCTCCCCTTCCTCAAGAGCTTCCAAAAGAATCCCCTACATTCCATTCCCAATCTAATTTTGAGTTATGTGTGCCACCTCCACCAACTAGTTCATATTTTCCTCACCCCATCACCCTTTGCCTTAATGGAAATATGGTATGGGAACATAAATAGGATTATTTGATTGACAAAAAATTATAAATATTTCTTCGATAAATTCTAGCTCCTTGGTAGCCTCATTGGACTAAGTCACATGACTTCAAAATGCCTAGTCTTGGAATCACAAAGAAGGATATGGAAGATATTGAAGCCTTTGAGAACCAAAGTCCTTTTTTAGAGGTTGAGATGTAAATTTAAATCCATAAATATGTTATAAATGATAAATAATATGTGGTCTCTTGTGTTGAATCTTCAAATTGGGTTGATGAGGAAGAATATTTTCCTTTTTCCAAAGAGGGAAAAATGGTCATTGATTCTTCCATCACTATGCAAGATACCATGGATAGGAAAGGATAATTTATTAATAATTCTTGGGATGATATGTTTGTATTCATTGGATTATGTTATACTCCTCTTTAAGGAGGTTGTGAACTAATCACAAATAGAGAAGGCAGCATTGGTACTCAAGTGAGTATGCAAAGAAAATGTAACCTTTCAAATCTATCCTTTGAAGAAGAATATACATTTCATGATGACATGTTTGAAGTAATAAATATGGGATATCATCCTCTCAACTAGTTGGGATAAAAAAATTAGCTCTTAAGGGATGGAACAAATTCCTATTGACCTCAATCTTCTATGGAATAAGAAGTCAATCCTCTTAAAGCCATGCCTACTAAGGAGATACAAATTAACCATGAAATGAAGAGTGGGTAGAAGTATGAAATATGTAAACATGTTTAATAGGAATATATTTACATTTTAGACCTGTTTAAATATTATCTACTTGATATCAAGTCAAGTGAAGTGCTAAGGAATAGGTCTGATCTACAAAGCATCAAATTTAAGGAGAAACATGCTTGGCACTATGATCCATCTCATCAAGAGGATGATTCAAGAAGTTTTCCTTTTTATCCTAGAAATAATTTATGCTTAGTTTATATTTTTTCATAATAGTTTTTTTTATTACCCTAAGTTCCTTGAGCACATGTGTTTGTGTGTCTTGTTAGTTTATTGCCTTGTTTTGTGTGTGTCCTTCACTTTGTGTGGTTGAGGTAATCAGTGGTATTGTATTGATGTTCAATGGTCAAAGGATTCCTTATTTATCTTAGACTTAATATTACTCCTTAAGTCCAATGGAATGATAAGGCTACTGGTCTAGTTAGTATAGTAGGCATACTACCTCTATGAGTCACCAATTTATTGACCAAATTTGAATTTTAGGTCAAATTGGGGCACCCCTAGGTAAAAAATTAAATTTTAAGTGTTTTATGGGTCTAATACATACATCACAAGGTTTTTTATAGGTTAATTAATTTCATTTAATGTTATACTAGCCTTGGTCCTTAGTCATTTTAGTCTTTTTAGTCATTTTGGGTCATTTTGAGGTCAAAAAGGTGCATTTAATGACTTGTATGGATTTTTTTGGATGTTTGAATGTTACAAAAGATTATTTCACATACCATGTGTACCAAGAGGTCTTAATCAATTAACATAACTAAAAAATGGTAGGTTCTTCAGTAGAAAGGGTAGTTTTCTTAAGAAATAAGAAGAGTTTGGCACTTGTACTACACAAGGGGAATTGTACCATGTGGGATATGATCATAGAATTTATATTCAAATTATCATAGCTTATTTTCACATTTTAAGTGCTCTATAAGTGCCATTTTTGGCACAAAACCATTTTGCTCCTTTTTAACCCTTCTTGGAAGCAAAACCAGTCTTCAGTTTTGTACTTGGTATAGCTAGCAAATGAAGTTTTAGATCAAACACCTTGGGGAGGTTAAATTAAACTTAGAGACCTTTATTTCCATATAAATATTTTTAATGGTGGGATGTTCTTCATGAACCATCCTCATGAAGTTGACTATACTTTTTTTCTCGTTATTTCATGCACCCTAGAGGTTTTGCTCAATTTTGAGCAAGTCCATAATAAATGGTTGGTTATGTTTATTCTAGAGGATTTTTATACCTTATCAAATGATATCCATGATTATTTTCAAGTTTCATGGTTTTTTGGTGAGTAAATCATCTCATGTTGGCAGATTAGTCTCATTTGGATGATAGGCAAGTTTCCACTAACTGTAGAGTTTTTCATGTTTTGAGAATAGTTATATAGGGTGTAGATATGTTCACCAATAATGTCTTCTTGGTCATATCCTCCTTAAATATAATTATTCAAGGCAATGTTTCATGTTTTGATCAAATATACAGCCATGAATACTCATTGTCATCTCTCTGACTGTCCTCAAGCCATGATTTCAAACTCTAATCATACTTGTAAAGGATAAAAGGATACTATAAAATGTCATTTTCATGTTATTGTGTTATTAAAACTAATATTTTATACCTGAAGTACCATAAAATACCCTAATAGTAGTCATGTATGACATATGAAATAAGGTAGCCATTAATGTGCATCTACATGAGCCTCATGAGAAGAATTCATGGTGGAATGGATTTTTGATGAGTGTTTCAGTCATTTGAGTGTTAAAAAAACATTTTAAGGCTTTTTTAATGTTTTTATTAATTCAAAAACTCATAAACCTTGTTCACTTCTTGTTTTTCCACATGCACTGCCTATATAGTGGTATGCATCTATAGGTGCTCCTAGCAAGGGACAAGAAACTCTCAATGGAGGAAGATGGAACATAAAAAAGAATTATTTAAGGTTATATTGTATATTTATCTCATATTACACCTCATTAAAGTTTTAAATTTACAAATAATAGTGAAGGATCCTTTCAAAAACCATGATTGTAAATTTTGGGACGTAATCCCTAAAAATACAAAATAGTGATTAGGGGGATTTTGTGAATAACAAATGACATGGTTAAAATGATTTTTAAGGAACATATAAAAGTGAATATTATATATATCACATTGGATAAAAACCTTTCCAATTTTTAAGAGAGGATAATTAATGGAGTTTGGTTTTTAGATGGCTCACACTTGTCTATTTATGTACTAATTTCAAGCGATATTATCTATTAGTTTAGGTCAAGGAGATACCTTTGTCATCCAAGTGGAAAAATTGACATTGTCAACATATGAGGAGGGTTTTAAATGATGGAAATAATATATATGTCCCAAAATTTCATAAAAATTAGGATAATGCATTAGGTTTTGCTTCCTATATCACCTTTAGTCCATACAAATAGCCTAAATATGCACCTACAGCCAGCCAAGGTATAGATTTGAAGAAGTGTTCTCTCTTGTGTAATAGAGCATGATTTGAGACTTATTTAACATGAATATAAAAATAATAAATTATTATATGTATTTTATATCCTAAAATCAACTTTAATGCCCTTCCATTTGACAATGACGACCTACAACCAACTGTGTATGACTGTGTTGGTAGTGAGCAATCAAGTGAGGTTTCTAGGTTTTGGTGTGGTTCAAACATAAAGGAATGAGTCCATTAATGTTTAAATTACTATTTATGTTTGAATAAATATTTTTAAAAAAATTATTTAATTTAAAATTCATACAAAAGAGTACCTACATGGGTATTTCCAAATAAAAACACATTCAGTTTTAAGGGTGGTAAGGTTGAGTAAAGGTTGGTACTTTTAAGGTTGGAAATACATGGTATAGGTGAATATAAGTAATTATATAGATAAAATATTTCATTAATACCTTATATAAATTAAATAATCTCCAAAAGTGTTACTTACACCTACAGGTAGGGGGAACATAGCAAACAGGGTAGCATACTCAAGCCTAACTGAGTAAAAACACAAGTCAAGATGAAAACATGGTTGATAAGGGTTTATAAGAATGATTAAAACCTATAAATTTATTATTATTATATTTTTATACCTTCATTACATGTATATAGGGTAGAGATAGGGCTCTAAATAGACATATATAGTCAAATTGGTAAATGCCTGCACACAGTGTCTTCCATCACAATTCACTTTGGTTTTTAATGCCTTTGGATGGTATAAATATGAAATAAATATCTGGAATTTTTCAGAGGGAATATATAATACTTTAATAATCCTATAAAATATATACTATTGTCTAAAAAAATAGGGTAGTGCCCTCTATTTTGTCTCAGATAGAGGATACTCCCTTTTGAGCATAAACTGGGAGTTTTGTAAATAGGATAGAAATATGAAGCTAGAAGATGTATGGACCTTGAAAGAGGATTTTTTAAGTTTAAAAATTCTGAGAGTAACATAAAAAACACCTCATATAAGAGATAGAACCAATAGGGTGATCTAGAATGAAAACGTTGCAAGTAGGCCTAAAGGCAAGATTTTGGCCTAAGGACCAAATAAGAGAATAATGACACGTATAGCCATAGGAGTGATTTCCAACTTATTGTATAATATTTTTGAGATGTAATTAGATGTTTTTGAAATATTTTTATGTAGATGAAATCATGAGAAGGTCATTTTGGGTCTTAAACCAACACAGGCCTACTAAGCATGACTAGGCCTAGTGCCCTATTGGGGGTCCATCACACTTATAGCATGAGGTGAGAATTAAAATATATTTTATAATTTTTTTGGGGTCAATAAATATATTACCAATCTTTTATAAGGAAAATAAAACACAAATAAGCCACCTTTTAGACCTTAAACAACATTAGGCCTGTTAGAATGTAGAAAAGAGCTTGATAAGAGAAGTTAGGAAGCTCACACATATTTTGATGATATTCATGGGAATATGAGAAGTTTATGGATGTTTATTAATGTATTTAATTTTGAATTTTTGGAATTTTTTTTCAAGTTAGATGTCATAACTTTATGAATAGACCTTAAGAATGAAAACTACTCAAAACCCTTACAAACCCTTCTCAGTGACCAGTTTGGAGAAATGGAATTGTAAATATTATATAATGGCACAATCTGACCATGAAACCTATTTTAATTTTTATAGGACTCACTCAATCTATACCCATGATTTTTGGCTATACGAACTTGTACAGACATGGTGAAAAAATAGATTTTCTTGACATTTTTATGCATTGTGCAGATTATTACAGAAGTTTGAAGATTAAATAAAGTTTGGAGGGAATATTTATACTTTTTATAACTCCATATTTTCATTTAATTCCAATTAAAAACTCATAAGTTTCCAAACTAGGTGTTTCATCTCAACCAATAAAAACTGGCCTAGTAGACAAGCTAGTGAGAAGGGTGGAAAACTTCATGTGAGCTGATTTTAAAGCATGACTAATGCCTCTAATTAAATTGAAGGTAATTACATGTTTAAAACACTAATTACCATGTATTTTCATTGAAACATGATGCATTTTTGGATTCCAAGTGTGTAGGGTGAATAAAAGAAGAGTTTTTTAGACTATAGATGATGATAGATCCTTTCTAGATGATTCCAAAGGACCAAGCCTAAAATCAATGGAGTGGAATTTTTTAAATCCTTACCCTTAAATCCAATAATTTTTCCTATTCCTAATCATTTATGATGCATTCAAATAGGGTTAATCATGAAGGCAGTATTTCTGAGCCAACACAAGAACTTTCATGCCACTTTTCATGAATTTTATGCATTGTATAGACACTTGGAATTCCTAACATTACATGGCTTATCCAATATCCTCTTCTCATTAATAATTAACTGATTATATCATCTTTAAAATTTTCATTATGACCCTTGTACTTCTCTCTTCTTCTCTCTCTCTTTCAAGTTTTATAAGAACTAGTCATTTGGCCATTGTAACTCGTGCTCCTCTTGAGTATGGTGAAGCCCTGATCAATTTCATACCATTTGATAAATAATACTACTTATTTTTACCTCTTAATTACTATTATTATTATTTTTTACTTGAATGTTTGATCTTTCTTAGTGAAGACTATGGATTCCTTAGCTTGTTGTCTCATTCTTACATCCTATTTGTAGTTGGAAAGTTTATTCTTGCAGGGCATGTGAAGTATTCTAGTAAATTTCAAGGATTGAGTGAGTTATTATTTTCATTATTTCCATTCAAGTCCTCTTGTCTAGTCCTCCTATATTTTCACATTCATCCATAACCTCATAATGTAACATTGATGAGATAAGATGCATATTGGAGAAGTGTATGTTGAATGTAACCCTTGATTTCATGTGTAACATGATGTTAGTTGGAATTCATCATCTATTTCAGTGTATCATCTCCCTTATGTTATTTTTATTTAATTTATCTCTCTCCCTTTTCACCCCCAAAAGTTAAGTATATTTGTGATCCAAAGTGGTACATCAAGGGATTTAGCCCTATCTAGAGATTCACCTCATCTTTAGGCTACCCACAATCCTATAGGTGTTTTGATTGTGCCACTTGGATGAAGAGAGATTTTCCATCTCCTCAAAGGGTGAAAATCCAAGTGACAAAAATTTATTCTTGTATTCTAGACCATAATCAATTGTACCTCAAACATATCTCAAAATGTGCTTCATTGTAACCCAATGACACTTCTTTGGCACTTACATGAATCTCAAAAGATAGCTGACAATAAATCATATGTTTGGTCTAGTATATGTCAAGTAAATGAGACTCCCAACAAGTTTATTATAGTTATTTTCATCTACTTGAGGTGAATCATGAAATCATGATAGTTGCAAGCCTTTATCCATTGGATTTGACATTGATTTACAATCTATCATCCTGTATTTCTCAAGTAACATATTGGAATATTTCATCTGTGAGACAAAAAAATGATTCTTATTTTTCCATATCTCTAAGCAAAGATAAAAATGAGGTATCCCTAAGTCTTTCATGTCAAATTATTTCTTCAAGTCATTTTTTAATTCTTCAACCATATTATCTAAACTTCATGTGATCACAAGATCATCCACATACAAAATAAGAATGAGAATATTTGTGCCTACCTTCTTGGTATAAAAATTTGAATCTAAGGGGTTATGAATGAATCCATACTATAATATATGATCATCTATCTTATTGTACCATGATCTTGGTGCTTGATTAAGTCCATAAATTAATTCAATTAGATGACATACCTTTTACATATATTGTTCATCAATGAAGCCTTCTAGATGGGCCATGTACACTTCTTATTTGAGATCACCATTCAAGAATGCACTTTTAATGTCCATATAATAAATTTTACATCAATTTTGTGTTATGAGTGCACAAACAACTCTGATGATCTTGATCTTAGTAGTGGGTGTAAAGGTATCCTCATAATCAATTCCTTTTTACTTTTCATATCCCTTTATAAGAAGTCAAGTTTTGTATTTTTTGATGGATCCATCTACCTTGTATTTTTTCTTGAAAATACACTTGTATCCAATGGATTTTTTTTCATAGGTAGAATTAAAATTTCCCACATCCCATTTTTGATGAGGTCATTAAATTTAACATCCATGGCCTTCTTCCATTGAGGTTGACATAAAACCTCTTGAACTATCTCTAGTTTAGTACTATCAACTACTAAATTTATCAGTGTTAGATTAACTTCATTTCTCACATGTATTCTTATTTGAACTCATGAAGAAGTATCTAGATTAGATTTTAGGTGTGAGCCCATAATGGTGATTTCTACCCATTTTAGACATCAACATTACTACTGATTTGATGAACAATTGTCTTCCAAAATTTCAAGATCAATAAATAATTATCATATATCTCACCTTATTTATGATAAGATTCTTCATTCTCATCATCTAACTATGGAAATAGTCTATGAGAGGTGGTATGTTCTAACTCCATCTATGGTAATTATTAGAATGATGAATCATCACAAACCATATTTTGACTTTCATAAATATTATGTGTCTTAGGATCCATGAGATGATATGATTTTGAGGTAGTACTATACCCCAATAGAAGGCACTAGAGTGTCTTCAGTTCGACCTTATTTCTCTTTTTATCTAGGACATATATATAAGATATACAAGAAAATAATATTAGATAGAATATCAAATGTTTATGACCAGTGCATACCTCTTCTAGTGTTTTGCCTTGCAAGATCTTTGTATGTGCCTTATTTAGAAGATATATAACTTTCTAAATTGCTTCTACCCAATATGGTGCCTCTAACTTTGTAGTGGAAAGCATGCAACGATCCATATTCATGACTAAATGATTGCTTCAATCTAAAATTCCATTTTTTTAGGGTATATGGGGATCATTCAGGTGTTTTTTTATGTCATGTTACTTCAAAAATTCTAATAAATACTTTGATGTGAATTCCCCCTTGATTTGAGTAGACAAGACGAAGAGGCCTCCCTGACTAGGTGACAACAAGATAGTAGAAGACCTTATTATGAGTAAAGGCTTCACTCTTATTCTTAAGAAAGAACACCCATGTATTGTGAGATAAATCATCAAGAAACAATTGGAAGTAATTGAATCCTTGGAAATAAGTAGGTAGGGGTCCGCATATATCAGCATGTACCACATCAAGATGATCATTGGCATGTGAGGAACTCAGCTCTAATAAAACCCTATGTTATTTTCTGGAAAAACATATAGGGCATACAAGAAAAGAATGGGACAACTAAGGAAGTCTATGTACCATGGCCTTATAGCTAATCTAGCACAAAGATCCCAAAAAAAGGTGCCCATATAGATAATTCCATAGTATAGCATATTCTTTCATATAATCATAGAGAGAAACAACATCAAGTGAAATGACATATAGGGAAAATAATTGATCCTTCAATAAATCTCTAGTAATGACCTTACCTTCATGTGAGAGGAGAAATGATTTCATGCCATTATTGATCATGAAATATATCATAACCTTATGGTTCAAGATCTAACTTATAGATAAGAGATTTGTTGTCAAGTTGGGGACATGAAGTACCTTTGTGAGAGTACATATTCTTGTCCTACATGGAATGGTGATAGTTTTAATTATTTATGCAACATACTCCTTATCATCTACAATTTAAACTCAATCTCCATTAGTTTGATTCCTCAGTGAATCAAATAATTCCTCACATCATGTCTTATGCTTGCTGGCACCAGAGTCGATCAACCAAACTTTGTTGGTTTGTGATGAGGTTTGGGAGATAAGAACTACATTCTTATATGTGTCATCACAATCTAATTTTAAGGGTACTTCATCTTCAGATTCATCATCATATTGATGTTATGATGCTACATGTTTGCATTAATTCCAATATTGAGGATGTCTTTTTGATTTATGTGAATCATTTTCACTGGATGATCCCTCTTGACTGGATGAGCCTTGTGTCAAGGCATTATACTAGTAGTGATCAATGCCATGCTTATTGATGCAAAAAATATGACACCATCTTTTTACCTTCTTAATTTTTTGTTGTTTTTCTGACCACTTTGGTGGTCCTTTCAATAACTTTGGACCATGTTGCTTATAAATCAGGACTTTATCCTTGAACTCATCTTGCATAGACTGGATGGATTCTTCTTGTTGAATAAAATTCATCAGTTCTTTGAAAGACACTATTTACTTTATAATATTTAATATTGTGATGAATGTGCAAAATTGAGAGGGGAGATCTCTCAATGTGATTTGAACCAATATATTGTCCTTGATCATTTCTCTAAGTGAAACTAATTATACTCAAAGTTATACTACCCAACATAAGAACTCCTCAACTTTCTCACCATCTTTCATACTAAGATTATGAAGTTTGGACTAGAGATGGAGAATCTTCATCAGGGTCATTGATTATAAGTGGTGGATAGAATTTCCCAAGACTTTTTATATGTTGTCTCATCTTCAATATGATGTTGAACCTCATCAGTGACAGTAAGTGTGATCAACATCAGGGTTTTTGCATTTGACTTGTCATATTTTGTTTGCTCATCAGCTTGGGTAAGATAGGTCATTGTACCAATGATGATGCCCCATAATTATTAGAATTCAAGAATAATTCACATCTTTTGCTTTCGTGCATAAAAAATTATCCCTTTGAGAAGTTCAGCATCAGAATAAGAGTAATTTTAGTGCATACATTGTTTTATAAAATATTTCACAAAGGAAACAAAATAATATTTTATTGCATTGAAATTCTACATTAAAAAAAAATTACCTTATTGAAAACATTTTCTTTTCTCTATCACCAAGATCTGCCATCTTTGAAGCAATAGCCATGGGCCTTTTATCCTTATTCATAGGGGTAGTAGAAGGATCCGTTACCATAGGCACCTTTTTGATAGGTTTTGGCTTTCACTATTGTAGGCTTCTTATGCTTAGTGACTTTGATACAAGACTTATGTTATCTAGCCACCAATATGAACTCTTCCAATTATATTTTGGTGGTCATAGAGTTTGACCTTCCTTACACATGCTTCTACTAGGCATTATTTAGCTTTTTCAAATATCGATACCACCTTTTTAGTGATTAGCTTATTAAGCACGTGCTTATGTTATGCATGCATCTTATTCAAAGCTTGTGTGTAGGCTATCAATTAAGATGGGTTATGTTCAAACTAAGAACTATAGACTTATTTCAATTGAGGCATCATTTCTTTTTGGCCTCAAAGTACTCTATATATTTATGAAACTCATCAAAGGTTTCACTAGTAGGAAAGAGGACACATTTAACGGCAGACATCTTCTACTTCATGCTTGGCCATGTTGATCAGACTTCTATGTTTTTTCTAGTTGTTCTACCAACATTAATTAGAATTATGATTTCCTTGAGAGAACTTCCAACACTTCTTCACTTATTAGCCATGTCGGTGACTTCCTATCTATACTATGCTACACAAATTTCAAGCTTTAGGATTTGAATGCTCTGATACTAGATGAAAGCACATGAATGCTTGATGTTTTATTTAGAAGAATCAATGTTCATATATACAATATTGTTTAGAACATAACTATCCATAACCAAAACATTTAACTAAACTACATTACCATAGTTCTAAATAATGTAAAAAAAAACTACGCTAATATTCTCCCCTTTATTGCATTGTTTTTAAAAATGTTCCCCCAAAATAGATCAAATTTCACCTTGCTAAGTGACTTGGTGAATATATTTTCTATCTATGATTTAGTTGGGTAGTACTGGAGATGAATGTGGTGGTTAAAGACTTGTTCATGAATATAGTAGCATTGGACCTCATTGTGTTTGGTTATTTCATGAAACAATGGATTCTTGACAAGCTTCAATAGATCTTGATTGTCACAAAAAAGATTAATGGATTATCTTCAGGAATGTCTATGTTAGATAGAATGTGACATAACTAGATTGTTTCACATATAGCTCCTTTTGGGCATGATATTATACGTCTCTTTATGGTAGTAAATCAAATTTAGGATATATATTTTATCTTGAATCTAGATTGATTTCATGGATATGTAACCAAAACTAATAACCTAACTACATAATCATATCTCTAAAAAAATTACTAAACATATGTGTCTCAATGCATATTTACACAAAACATATGGTATAAATTTAATGTTTTTTACTTCATGTCATGTTTTATAAAATAGGTTTTTATTGATAGTTCCTTTGAAGTTGATTAGTCTTTATTAATGTCTTTTTTAAAAAACTAGTCATATGTTGACCTATAGTTTAAAGCTTATAGTTTTATTTCAGTCTTTTAGATTGTATTTAGTGATTAGAATTGTTTATATCTTCTCTCAAAAATTTAATGTTATATCATCTAAGAATAAAATATGAGTTAAGAGTTGAGTTATTTGTATGGTCATTTTGTTTTAATATCATCCAAAAAATCTCAAAGTCTCAAAGTCGATAAAATTTGTCAATTTTTGTCAAAGAGTATAGTTTCAAAGTATTTTGGGTCCATTTTCAAATTTGTAAAAAAAATGCCTCATAGACATATTATTTCTTGTACCTGATGTTTGGATCATGGAGGGGTTCCAATTTCTATAGAAGTAACCAATAGAGAACCTACCAGAACCATCGGAACACATGTTGACCTATCTTGATGAGTAAGCAATAAATTTTTAGAGGTTGGAGTCAATGGAGGAAGGAGGACATTTAATCCTCTCAATATCCACTAATGATAGGGTCACTTCTGCTTTAATGGCATGTGATTTTAGTTGTGTGGATTCCAGTTTTTTTTTTACTTTTATAGTGTGGTATGAAAATAAGAATAGATGAGTATTCTATTCATTTGTGAGTATTCCACATGTATCTCATTTTTTTAGAAACATTGTAGAATGTTGATCAAAAATTATTATAGCAATCCTGATGTAAAGGATGTTGCCAAACCAGGAAAACCAATTGTGTAATGTTTTTGGTGAACTTGTGGAAAACCAACTATGTAAGGTTTTTGGTGAACCTAGAAAACCAATTGTGTAAGGTTTTTAGTGAACATGGAAAATTAATTGTGTAAGGTTTTTGGTAAACCTGTAAAATAAATTTTGATGGTATAGCCAGGGAAAACCATCAGTGAGAAGATCATGAACACATAGAGGTGGAATGCTACAATCAAATAACAAGATATATTTTACCATGTAAAAACTAAGGGGCGGGCCGGGGGGGGTGGGCCGCGGCGCGATGATGGAGTTTGGTATTTACATTGGGTAAATTAATAGTTTATTATTTACCATAGGGTAAATAATAATTTCTATTTGTATGCTACTATATGGGTAAATATGGTAATATAGTTAGTTACTAATATATTATTTTTATTTAATAATTATATATATTAAGAGTTTTTTATACTATGTTTTTACGTGATTTTGAAGTGAATCACCCAACTCACTAACTTAGGAGATTGTGAGATATTTGTGGGGGGAGTAGTTATGGGAACTTCTTAGGAAAATAGGACCACCATCTCTTATATATTTATAGCAGTGTATAATTAAATAATTTGAGTGAGAATAATTTAATATTATTATGTGATTAAAATATTTTATGTATTCTATCTTTGGCTTATTTGCATGTGTTAAAACACTTGTATAATCTCTTTAAATGCCTATCACTTTGATATCCCATTTGATATCTCTAAGTTCATTTTTTTTAGGCAATTTATGGGGACCAAATCACTGCATCCATGTAAACTCAAATCTTAAAAATTAGTTGAGTGTAATTTGAACTAGGGTTGTTAATGTACAAATGTATCTACTTAACCATTACTCCATAGATTAGGGATGCAAGTTCAATGCTTACTATATAAAATGTGTCATTGTCAATGATGGAAAAAAATATGACAAAATTTTATTTATGATTTTCAAAGTTAAGTATTCTTTTTTTCTTATGGTAATGTTGTATTATAATTACAATATTGAGGTTTGCTAGGTTTTTTAATGATTAATGAATATGAAAACAAAAATAAAATATCTTTGTATTTATAGAGAATAACCTAAAATTAAACAATGATATCCATATGAATGTATGCAAATTTATTCAATTTTATGTTATTTCTATGAATATAAAATTATACAATGATCCAAATGTGCCTTAGGAAAATTGGTCGTAATAATTCTCTAGTCTCTGAGATGAAGTGTCTTTCCAAGAATATTTTTGAAGAATGCCAAAAGTTGTGAAGATAGCTATGGAGAATGGTACTTGAATTTATCCATTTATAAAATATAAATTATAGGATATTAAAATCCCAAGTGAAAGTAAGACGTGTTATACATACCTTGGAATCTTTGTTAGTCTCTAGCGAGCATAATATTTTTATCACACACAATGGTGAAAAGGTAAGTGTGATTTATTTATCCCTTCATCACCATTATTTGTTTTCATATTTTTCTCTAATTTATTTTGCATGTGTCCTCAATAGCTACATTAATTCAAAGAACCATAATGTTGAAATGCCACGAATAAAGTAGGCACACCATATAGGTAGGTATCAATATACTTAACTATTTATTAAGGTTGTAATTATTGAATTAAAGGTGTAACAATATCTTTTTTAAACTATAATTTTTAAGTACTTTTTTTTTCCTATGTAATGGGTGTAAGTTGTTGATATCCATGTTAGAATAGACATAAATTATATGATAAAACTGATCATTATGATATAGATGCTATTTAATAAGCTCACAAGAAACACTGTTCTAGTCCCCATATGTCATGTATTATTTCGATCGATGGGGCCAAGGCTCATCCCATTTATTGATTATCGATTTAAATAGTTGTATAAAAATAGAAAAAGGGGCATTCTCTAATTTTTACTTAGGGGTAGGTATATATTATACTATAAGATATGTAACCATTTCTAGCAATAGAATAAGGGGCATTCTCTAATTTTTACTCAAGGATAGGCACATATCATGCTATAAGTTATCTAACCATTTCTAACTCAAAAAAAAATTGAAGTGGGGGACTTTATTCAAAATTATCTACCTTGTTTTTTCTACGCCCTTGTATTAAAATGCATCACTTTTAATAAGCCATAAAAAGAAAATATTAGGTTGAGCAAAATTAAGAATAAATTGTGTATAAAAAATTATGGGTGCCTTATATGTCATTGACAACACCACAAATATCATTTGTATTAAATATATCCTTATAAAATACAAATTCTTGTAATTTTTAATCCTTATTTTCTACTTTTCATAATTTCATATGCTACTCATATACTCAACCTTGATGAACTTTAAATATTGCTACACATGCATATGCACCCAAAATGCATGAATATATAATACGTTCTTATAGTGTGAGATACATATGCATGGTATATTCCAACATAATAAGTACCAATAACTAAATTATTTAACCATTATAAATTCTCTAAAATAGTAATGTGTATCATCTGAAACATGTAATATGTTCTTGTAAATTGATTCCATATACATGGCATACACCCTCAAATATTTTATTGATATGTAATCATATGAGTCCTTGAGGCTAAACTATATCATAATGAAAAATTAAATATCTAAATCATTTCAATTTCATATAAGCATCATTTTTGTATATTCCCCATATACACCACCTTTCAAGGTGAGAGATAAGGCCATCAAATCAATCAGATCTAAAGATACAACAAGACAAACAAGTGTAATAAATTAGATGGTTATAATGTCGAGGATTATATTTAAATATTATTTGGATGCAAATTTGTTAGTTTCAATATAGTATATATAACAATATGGGAAATAGTCACATTCATTAATAATATGATTGTCGAAGACAATAGTGTCTGTATAAAGATATCATGATATGTATTAATGTTTAAAAATTGGCCATTTTGTGAAGTTAATATTGGTAACCAAGTAGTATTATGATGCAATAAAAAGTGTCTTGTGTGTCCCAATGTAATTTATGGAACATGTTTTTATAAATGGTGATAAAGATATAGCTTCCAGAGATTATGATCAGTGTTTGAATCAATTATGCAATAAGCATAGTATATAATATTATGAAAATCCAATTCATATAAATAGTATGATTAACAATATTTTTGTAATTTAATTTTTAACTATTTCATTTTACGAATTGAGCTATGATTTTCCAACATTCTTAGCTGACAATATCCATTGTCACTTTAGTTCTTGCATTTATAGTCAGTCTTATAGGTACATAAGATATATGAGCCAATATGTATTGCAATTACTTTTTTTACCTAAAGATTGTATGAATTGTAATAGGTTTATATGTGGGTGGGTGGGTGGGTGGGTGTGTGTGTGTGTGTGTGTGTGTGTGTGTGTGTGTGTGTGTGTGTGTGTGTGTGTGTGTGTGTGTGTGTGTGTGTGTGTGTGTGTGTGTGTGTGTGTGTGTGTGTGTGTGTGTGTGTGTGTGTGTATTGTGCTTTTGCTATTTTTAAAAGTCCATAATGCAAATTTGATGATGTTGACCTATAAGTTTTTGGGTTTATGAAGATAATATGATTAATGGGATGGAAATGTATGAAATGTGATTGTATTATTTGTTGATCCTAACCATTTGATTCAGTCTCATGTATTTATGGTTTAATACTTTTAATAAATATTTTTTCATGTTTATTACATTTATTTTTTCCACAACTTATATGACTTTGTTCATATGTATTATTTGTAGTGTGATTTACATGCGCAAGAGATATGAGGTGTGATGACACATGTGTATAATGATGGAGATTAGTTTAGAGATGCCCACTGATGGGTATTATAAAATTATGATTTGGCACATTTCAGTGAATTGGACAAAGTTCCATATAACATGAATTTCATGATATCATTTTTTGATAGATGGCATCGCGATAATTATTATTTTTCATTATCTATGAGCGAGATGACCATCATAATTGAGGATGTATCACCCATATTAAATTTATATATTTTTAGGGAGAGGTATATTATGGTATAGATAGAGGGTTAATCATATATGAAATAAGTCCATAGGTATATTACACATCAATAGAAGGGAAGAACTTAGGATGGTACTATATTACTTGAGAAGATTATACGATTATATGTTTCACAGTTGAAAATTTTTATATATTGTACACTTGCATCATTTTTAATTGTATATGAAGGATCCATTATGATCTCATATCACATGTATGATATTTTTTATTTGATTAAGGATATCCCTACTAGATATTATTTGGGTTGTAGCATGTTATTCCACTTATATATATATATATATATATATATATATATATATATATATATATATATATATATATATATATATATATATATATATATATATATATATATATATATATATATATATATACTCCAGAGGTTCATGTTGGTGGTGTTGTAGTAGCCACACTATTAAATGTATGAGCTTATGATCATATCACTATGATTTGGTATTTTGGTGGTCCACATGGAAATAGGGATCATCTTGATGTCTTTTCATATCATTGGGTGTTATCAAAACAAAAGGGATTGAAAACCATGGAGTATACGGGGATGGGTGAGTGTAAGGAATTGGTGGGAAAAAAGGTGTTAAGTGAACCTTTTTTTCTTGAAAAATGAGAAACCTCAAATGTATAGATTATTTGAGATGGGTACACTAAAAATTTGAATATGCTATAAAAACATGAATTGTAGCATCTTGATTCTAGTTTCTAAACTCTTGCTTTTTTGGCAAATGGATAGGTATAAATAGGTCAAATGTCTAAAATTCAAAGAATAAATCTTGTATTTTGTTTAAAAATAGATTAGATATCTGACCTGTAGCCCCTCATTTTTTTAGAGTCATTTATTATTTTTTAAAATGCTTTGGTCAAAATCTAGATAAGATCATGTAGTTTGTAACCTATATATTTTTAAAATTACTTAATGTGTATTTATTTTTTAAATAATTCTACAAATAAATAGACCCTGAAATTGATATAAAAAAAGGATAACTGACTGTATGCCCCCTTTCTAGTTAAAAATATTAAAAAAAAAATTACTATTGTTGTTGTTATCGTTATCGTCATCGTCGTCGTCGTCGTCGTCATCATCATCATCATCATCATCATTGAATCATTGAATCATCATCATTATGTATAAAACTAGGCCTAGTTTGCAACCAAATATTTTTTTTCACTTTTATGAACAAAATGAAAGGTGTATAAGAAAATATGGACATGTATATTTTCAGCATATTAATGATAGAAAATGACATACTTAGAAATAAAAATAGATGGAAACCTTAAAGTATTAAAAAAAACTATATATTTAGAAATATGAGAACATATTCAATGTAATAGTTGTAGTTTAATGAAATATCTTGATAAAATTCATATTGTTTATCATGCCCAAACTTGAATTTTTTTGTTTTTAGGTAAAAACATAGATTTGGTTGTGTGTGCAGGTTGAAGCCTTAGTTTTGGATAGTTGAACCTAAAGCTCATATGCAGTGTAATGACTATACATAAAATCATGTATGTTTTATAATGTTTATGCACAAAATCATGTACATGTTACTAAAGTAGATATTTTCAATGTACAAGGACTATAAAAAAATTATTTGAATAACTATGAGGAATGGGGGGGTTGTTTACTAAAATAAATGTTATGTATACTTTTTCACTAACATTGTTAATGATAACTTATACTCTAAAATAATTTTATTAAATATAATAAATTGGGGTCACTCATATTATATAGTTGGTCTCACAGTGCCATGAGTTATGATTTATAAGATAAATTTTAAAAATCCAATCTAGTCAATACTTAGTTATTTGCAGAATTTTAGTATTAAACCTAAGGATTTTAGAGCATAAATTTTGCAATTGTTGTCTATTTTTAGAAAACATATAGTCACTTTTTAATTTTTTAGGCCTTCTAGATTGATTTCTAAAATTTCTAGGAGTTCTAAGTTTGTCAAAAATGACTTTTACAAACCATTACACACCCAACTACCCTTTTATGCCATTTTATTTACGATAAGGTCCCTTATAGGCCAAAAGTGATATAAAAACACCATAAATATATATGACTAGGGTAAATGGAGATAATTTGTGGAATATTTTATTAGCGTAGCATATAATTATTACATTATTTACCATAGTTGTTTAACTATTTTTTAGTTAGGTGTTACAGTTCTGTAATGGTTTTGCAATTAGAGTTTTTATAACTAGGTTTTTAATGTATAAAATCACCTATTGTATGAATGATAAAAAGTAAATATTTCAATCCTTCATATGGTATCATAGCATACCAAGCCTGAGATGTGTGTAAATAAAGTGGAAGAATGTTTGAAGCTTGGTGTATAGTGCAGCAGAGAGAGACCAATCACCGAGTGACTAAGAAGTGATAGATGCCATATAGAGAAGTTGATCGATGATGAAAAAGAAGACTCCTGATCGAATCATAATAATAAAGTCTACATTGAGAAAATAAGAAGCATGGAGTAGAGAGATTGAAGAAGTGCTAGAAGCACCCTTAAGGTAGCCATAATTATGAGTTTTGTTCATAGAACTGATAGTAGAAGTTTATTGGAGATTGTAGAATCATGGAAGAGTTCATTGGAGACTATGATGATTATAGGGAAGCAAATCCTATTTGTTAAAGTAAAGCAACACATGTAACATACCAGCCACAGTGCAATCCACATGCCATAGATTCATGCTCTTCAGTAGCAATCTAAAGAAGTAATCTATTCATGATCTCTCTTGAGGAAAGTGTTGATTAATATGCTCATGTGGTTTGATAATCATCTTGATGAGGTAGAAGACTATTAAAGCCACCAATCCCAAGCCAATGCCTATGAATAAGGTGCCTACAACTAAGACTCTTGTTGTTGCTTCCAACGAAGATGGTTATGAAAAAACTTATGAAATCCTTGGATGAGTTCCATTGATTTTGATTATCCTCTATAAGATTCCCTTCATAACATTGGAAATATTCAATTGGACAAATTAGTTCCCCAAGGCCTACTCAAATATTTTTTGTTCAATGTGAAGTGCCAAGCATGAAAAAATAGCACATAGTTCAATGAAGGATATGATGTAGATGATGAATGTGAAGAGAAATGGTCATATAAGCATCTAATTCTGATTGCATAAACATACTAATCCCACTTGTGTTCCACTTTTTGTTCTTGAAAAAGGTACACTTGTTTATACATAAAACAATTTTGAAGTAATAAAATACTATTTTATTTGTGAAATCTTGTACAAATATATAAATAGAAAAATGTCTATGCCAAAATTAATCTTGTCTAATGCCCAAAATCTTAAAGGTCTAAATTTAACCACATGGAAGATGAAGATGCAAACGATTCTTCAATTTGAAGAATTAAGGGGCTTTGTCACCGGTATAGTGACCCATCTTGCTGGAGCAAATGTGTAAAAAAAATGTGACAATTAAAATGTATAAACATCAAAAAAGGCTTAGGACATTCTATCCACCATTTAAAAGGCAAAAAACAAGATGAAGATCCTCCATCTCTAGTCCCAACTTCATAGTCTCATTATGAAAGATGGTGAGATAGTTGAGGAGCTCTTATGTTGAGTAATAGAACTATGAGCAGAGTTAGTTGCACTTGGAAAAATAATAGACAAGATTTTAGTTCTAATCACATTGATATCTCTCCATTCTAAATTTTGCAAATTCATATTAACACCAAACATCACAAATATTTCATCTGGTATCAAGCAGTATCTTTCAAAGAACTAGTGAATTTGCTTCAAGAAGAAGAAGCTATCCAGTCTGTGCAAGATAAATTCGAGGATAAATCCTTGATTTTCAAGTAACATGGTCTAAATTGATCAAAAATACTACCAAATAAATCACAACAACAAAAATATAATAAGGCAAAAATATGGTGTCTTATTTACCGTACCAATACACATGACACTAATTGTTCTTGGTATAATTCCTTGACATAAAGTTCATCTAGTCAATAGGGCACATCCAGTGAATATGATTCACATAAATCCAAAAGATGTCCTCGATGATGGAAGCATCATTGACATGCAAAGACATAACATCAATAAGATGATGAATCTGAAGATAAGGTACCCATAAAAACAAATTATGGTGGTGCATATAAGAACGTCATTCTTGTCTCCCAAACCTCATCATAAATGAGCAATTTTTGGTTGATCGACTCTAGTGCTAGTAAGCATATGATAGGATGCAAGGAACTCTTTGATTCACTAATGAATTAACCCACAAGAGATCAAGTTTACATTATAGATGATAAAGAGTATGTTGTAGAAAGAATTGAAACTATCACCATTCCTTTTGGGAGAAGAATCTATACTCTCATAAAGGTATTGTATGTTGATGGCTTGATAATAAATCACTTATTTAGAAGTCAATGCTTGAATTATAAGGTTATGGTGGACTCATGATCAATAATAACATAAAATCATGTCTCCTCTCATGGGAAGGTAAGGTCATTACTAGAGATTTTTTGAAGGATCAATTACTTGCCTTAGATGCAATTTCATTTGATGTTTTTACTCTCTCTACATCTATGGCAGAATCTACTGCACTATGACATTATTGATATGGGTACCTTTTTGTTGAATTTTTATACCAACTCAGCTCCAAGGCCATGGTATGTGGACTTCCTCAATTGTCCAATTCTTTTCATGTATGCCTTGTATGCTCTATAAGAAAACAACATAGGGTTCCTTTCAGGCCGAGTTCCTCAAAAGTAAAGGATCATCTTGATGTGGTACATACCGATCTATGCAAACCCTTGCCTGCTTCTTTTTAAGGATTCAAGTACTTCCAGTTGTTCATTAATGATTTATGTCATAATACATGGGTGTTATTTCTTAATAAGAAGAGTGAAGCCTTTACTCTTTTTAAGGTATTCTACCATCTTGTTTTCACCCAGTCAGAGAGGCCTCTTTGACTCTTCCACTTAGATGAAGGGGGGAAATCACATCAAAGGAATTCATGGCATTCTAAAAGCAACATGACATCAAACATCACCTGACTACTCCTTATACACCCCAATAGAATGGAATTGTAGACCAATGCAATTATTTAGTCATGGAGATGGCTCATTGCATGCTTCCCACTGCGAATTTAGAGGTGCTATTTTGGGTAGAATCAATTCAGATAGCCGTATATCTTCTTAATAGGGCACCTACAAAGATATTTCAAGACAAGACACTAAAAGAGGTATGGAGTGGTCGTAAACCTTTTATCTCTCATCTTGGAGTATTTGGTTGTATATCTTATATGCATGTTCTTGCTAAAAAGAGTAAAAATATTGAATTGAAGACACTCTAGTGCCTTCTATTGGGGTAGAGTACTACCTCAAAAACATATTGTCTCATGGATCCTAAGACACATAATATTTATGAAAGTCGAGATGTGGTTTGTGATGAGCCATCATTCAAATCCTTACTAAAAAAAGGAGTCATAACATACCACCTCTCACAAACTGTTCCTAAAATTAGATGATGAGAATGAAGAATATTGTCACAAAGAAGGTAATCTATTAGAATTATTCATTGATCTTGGAAATCTGGAAGATAATTATTCATCATCCAATGAAGCAAGACATGTTGTACATACCTTGGAATCTTTGTTAGTCTCTAATAGGCATAATATTTTTATTATACATAATGGTGAAAATGTAAGTGTGAGTTATTTATCCCTTCATCGCCATTATTTGTTTTCATTTTTTTCTCTAATTTATTTTGCATGTGTCTGTAATAGCTACATTAATGTAAAGAGCCACAATGCCAAAATGCCACGAACAAAGTAGATGCATCATATAGGTAGGTATCAATGTACATAACTATTTATTAAGGTTTTAATTGTTGAATTAAAGGTGTAGCAATATCCATTTTAAACTATAAAATTTAACTACTCTTTTTTATTATGAAATGGGTGTAATTAGTTGATATTTGTGTTAGAGTAGACATAAATGATATGATAAATATGATCATTATGATAGAAATCCCAGTTTTAGAGCTCATAATATATATTGTTCCTGCGCTCACATGTCGTGCATTGTTTCTGTTGATGGGACCAAGGCTCATCCCATTTATTGATTATCGGCTTACAGAGTTGTAGAAAAAAATAGGAGTATTCTCCAAATTTTACTCAAGAATAGTCACATATCATACTATAAATTATGTAACCATTTCTAACAATAGAAAAAGGGACATTCTTTGAGGTTTATTCAAGGATAGGCACATATCACACTATAAGTTATCTAACCATTTCTAACATTTCATTCTAATCTATTTTGAGTTCCCCTTGTCTTCTTATTGTTGCAATTATACTCTTTAGAGTAGGAGCAGGAGTGGTCCACCTTATCATTAGTACAAATATGACAGTAGTTACAAATATAAAGGAAATTATATATAAGTCAATGTCCGACACAGAAACAGGTTAAAAATTATATATAAATCAATGTCCGACACAGAAACAGGTTAAATTATTAATTGTCACTTTGTTTTGCTGTATGATAACTTGTTTGTATACTCTATAGAGATTCGTTTAATAAATTGATGTAACTATAAAGATGGTTGAAACTCGAACTCATTATTGAAACGGAATACATCGATTCTATCTTTGTTATCCAAACTGGTAACACTAAGAATTCTTCGGTGTGGAGAGCATTGCAAAGGAGTTTGAGGGATCCAATATACTAACATCACATACGAAGGCTCTGTATGGTGGTAACAAAATCCCTCCTGCAAATCACCACACAATATATGAATTGCGTTAGAGCTTATGGCCATGCATCCCAACAAAAAAGTGTTTCCAACCTAAAAATAAAAATAAAAATGTAAAATTAGTTTTTCTTTTCTTTGCTCAGGGATCTTCATCAGCATGGTGATAGATGTTAAATA
This sequence comes from Torreya grandis, assembly GCA_037957365.1. Lineage (NCBI taxonomy): Eukaryota > Viridiplantae > Streptophyta > Pinopsida > Cupressales > Taxaceae > Torreya > Torreya grandis. The sequence goes on along the minus strand of JARHVA010004911.1, from coordinate 1,008,567 downwards.
GGACAAAGTGTGACCTCAATTGCAGCAGGAACTAGTTTGGCCTGTTCGATGGGCACTTTAATCCACGCTCCTTTCTTCGCCTGCATGGCAAACAATTATGAATTAGAATTTAATGTTTAAGGTACTCGCTGAGAAAGGATATTATTAATCCTGAACCAACGGATTTGTATTTAGGGTTAAGAAGCAGTAGCACTGACTTGGTGTGTCCATTGAGATAGCGATGCCTTGAGTGAAGATACAAAATGAGCAACATCGTTGTGAATATTCTCATTCTCAATCTCAACGACAACACCATCATATCTGTCTTCATGGGCTTTCAACAATTCAGGTATGTCTTGTGCAGAGGACTCGTTCAAAACTGTTTCTGTAGCCGAAACCTCCTTACTTGAAAATGCCATTGTGTTGTGTAAACAAGCCTGTTCTGTTTCAATGCATTTTAGGTTATAACAAACAAACAAGAAAATCGCAAAGCCAAACTAGTACATGAAGTAATGCATACCTTTTGAGAAAGACTCAATTCAGATTCAGCTTCTTTCTGGGCACAAGCACATTAAATCATCACAGTGGTATGTATTCAAGAAGGGCAATACATATACATATGCAGAGAGACGTGGTCATAGTGAGAAAAAGCAGGCATGGTGGCTTCTTGGGTGGGAGAAGAATGCTTCGGCGGTGGTAAGCAGCAATTGAACAGCACCTAGCGAAGCGCGTGAGATTCTCAATATAAATGGTTTCGTGCTAAATTGTGTTATCTTGGATCCAAAGGAACGACCTGGAGATATCAAAAGAGTTGACAAGAATGGGTGGGAGGAAGATGTGAAGAAAGCTCACCCGAAATGGCACACTAATAATAATAATCAAACTAAGGAAAAAATTCAAACTCGTTTCGAAAGATCATGTTGTTATCAAATCCTCAGACGCAGCGGCATTGTTACATCAATAAGCACAATCGTGTTAGATATATAAAACATGTATTTCTAGGTTATCATCGTTGCATCCGCTCTTTTTAGTTTAGAAAATAAAATATAATCACAAAATATATATTATATATAATTTATTGGTTAGAAAAAATGTCTTATTTAAATGATAATATTTTGAATAGATCTAAAAAAATAATTTGTAAGAATGTCACGAAGACTTTGATTATGAGGTTTACCACTACAACATTTAACAAGGTCAATTTTAATATCAAATGCTTTGGAGATTAAAACATTGAAATGAACCTCAAAAAAATTGGGTCTAAACTCACGTATTAAATTGGACATTATAATTTTGATATACAACTAGATGTCAAAAATTTAAACCTAAATTCATGGAAATCTTGATTGCATTGATTGCTTTGTTAGGGATCGATTTCCACATGACGACATTTGTTTCATCATGGACTTGTATGTGGGATTTATGATGTGATGTAGTGGACATTGAAGTTTTGATGTAAGTCTACTATTAAAAAAGAAACAAAATGTTTGCATAGCCATACTTGCATTAGTTTATTAGACAATTTTAAGTTTGTACGCAAGTGTATGAACATCCATTAAAGCATGATCAAACTAATAAATTTCATATGTTGTAGTATAAAACACCCTAAGAGACATGTACATAATGTTTTATCAAAAAATAGATTAATGAAATAATAGAAATTTAACTCGATAGAAACTAATAGAATAATATTTAGCTATAGATTGAAATAATATACACAAAATACGTATTTATAAATATGATCAAAACATGTAAATTCAAACATATCAATAAACAAGTACAAAGGGATAAATAGAAACTTAAAATGTAGTTCTCTAACTTACATGTGTGTATCAAATAATGAATGCAAATATGCATGCTCTTTCTCCTGTTTTATCGTTGACACAATCATAAAAAATGCAACAATACTTCAAATATAGATTTAATGATTCAGTATAACTAATATGTATTCTTTTATAGATTTTGTAATGTAAGAATGCTTGTCCTAAATGTCTACTAGCAATTATGTATCTATAGCAATATGTTTGAATTTGCATTAAAGACCTAATGACATGCTAAACAAAAGAAAATGATAATCAAAAGACTAAAAGAAACAACTACAAACAAAACATGTCAAAAGAAATATTTAATAATATTAAGGGTGAAAATTGTTTGGAAGGGGTCAAGATCGATGGTCAATATTGACCGTAATAGTTAGACCCAACTTAAGATAACAACCTTGAAATGGTAAAATGGGGTTGGAGATCTCTATTTTTAAATTATGAATCAAGTAATGTGGATGGACAAAGTGGACCACAAAGTCATATAAAATAAATAATTAAGAGAATACATAAAAGACACGAACTCATAATTAGTTTTTTTCATATCTAGAGATCCATATAAGCAAAATGGTTAAAAGACATTGTAAGGCAAGGCTTGTGCCAAATTTGGGTGTCTACATCTATGCCCCACTTAATCTAGTATGTTTTAGTGAAACTAAAAATAGTTAATAAAGGGGAAAAAATGAAATGCAAACATATGTAAATGATTGCAATGTAGACTTATCATTCGACATAGTATTCCATAGTGTTCCTATGAGAAAAGAAGATGTATGTAATTAGATATATTATTTTCCAAATGAAAAAAATGGCATAATCATAAATGAAATATTTAAAATAGTATTCAAAGAACAAATACACATGTATGCATGTCATGTGATGTTGTTCGTGGACTATGTGCTTGTCATGGATAAATATAAATGATGAGGGTCGAGGATTGATCCCATTAAAATAAAGAACTTGTAGCATTTATTCATTTCCAAGCCATGGAAATGAACAAAATTTCAAGTGGCTACTAGGATGAGTAGAACCATTGAGGAACCCATAAACTTCAATTATGATGACTCAAATAACCATGTTGTTTGGAGAGATTACTTACTTTTTTAAACCATGGTGAATTAAAGGTGACTAAGCCCCAATTTGAAGGGAATATGTTTATAAATAAAACCCATTGAGGGAAACAAAAACCTCAATTTATGTTGTTACTCTTTATATCCCTAAGATAAAATGGGTTTTAATCCACAATAGATTTCCAGGGTATATTGTTTGAGCGTGTTGAATCTCGAGAAACCATTGTAGATAGATTTTAGATTCAATTGTCACTTCTTTCCTTAGTTTGTTTTTCATGATCAAAAGTGAATGGACAAAATCCATGCCCCTACCATGACCATGAGTAATAAGTAATAATGATAGTATGGCATGAATATGTATCATGACCCTTGAATTTGAAATGATACAATTTATATATGAATTTTTATCATTCCCCTATGTGATAAATGTATAAAATAATATTATATTTACATGTAATCTTTATAATTTATGTTTCAATATTATATGCATATGCCCATGCATATGCACCCAAAATATATGAAACTATAATATGTTCCTATAATATGAAAATGTATCCATGGCGTGTGCCCCCATAATCTATACCAATAATTTTTTTGGAACCATTATGAATTATCTAAACGAATAATATGTATCATATGGAATCTATAATTTTTCATGTAAAGTGATTTCATATGCCACCAACGATGATACCAATATGTCAATATCTGAACCCTTGAGGTTGAACTATATCATAGTGAATAATTGAATATTTAAATCATGTCAGTTTAGTATAAATAGAATTATTTTAATTTGAATAATGTATGGAATTACACCTGGAGATCCAAGAGGTATAAATTCTAGTTGGAGGATAAGAACTTATCTCTTCACTAAAAAAATGTGTTTTAGGACCTATCATTGTAATTTGTATCACAAATTTGTCTCCAACATTCTATTGACATGATATGGGGTGAACTTAGAGGGATTCAACATGAACATGAAGGTTCTTGTAGTTCATCCAAATGATTTATGATTTATATTTTATGCATGCATGAAGTTAGGCTTAAAAACTACATTTTTATTTTATGAGGAAGGGCATTCTTGAGGCCAGAATAGATGGTGGGTCTATCAATTGGGCTTGATCATAGGCCAAGAACCTAGTCCTAGATGTTATCCACTACCTTGAACATTTTTCAAATACCAATTTTGAGCCACAAATAATAATATGTGGAGTTATCTAACTGTAGCTTCAACTTTGATAGCATTGTTATCAGTGTTTCCATGCTCTTGAATAGTAGTGAAAACACACTTATAGGTGGATTCAGATGACATGATAATGGAATCATGTGTCATTTGGCTATATAGACATTACTCAAGTGATGGAATTATACCTGAAGGTGTCAGATGTAGAAATTATAGTTGGAAGATGAATTTATCTCTTCACTATAAAAAAGTTACATTTCCTAATTTGTAACTATAACTTGTGCCTCAATTTCATCTCCAAGGTTACATCGACTTACTCTAGGGTGAAATTAGATTAATTTAAAATACATGTGAGGGTTCTTCTGGTTAACCAAAATGACTTATGGTTTCAATTTTATGCACACCTAAAGTTAAGCTAAAAATTATATTTTTCTTATTTTGGTAAGGGAGTTTTTGACACCAAAATAGGTGGTGGGTCTCTCGACTGAGCATGACCGAAGGCCAAGAACCTTTTCCTATATGTTATCGACCCCCAAGCCATTTTATAAAATACATATTTTGAGTCATGAAGCATCATAGCTAGAGTTATCCAAGTAAAACTTCAACTTTGAAAACATCTATTGTCACTCTTTCCATACTCCTAAATAATGGAGTGGCTACATGATGAGAAAAAAGAAATGGCTAAGTTGAGCACAGTTGAAAGGGAGACAACATAGTTTATGAAGTGAAAGAAAAGAGATATAACAACCAAAATATTCCAGAGCCTCAGGAGACATGATAATTAAAACCTTGTACTAATATTAAGGGGCAAAGAAGAGTCTCCAAATAAGAATGCAAAGCATATCCATAGAGAGAACATCCCAAATGAGGAGATAGAACATAACCACTTCATTGGACATGCACAAGTTAAATGTATAAGGGCATCTGAATAAGTTATATAAAAGATGAGTATTCCATTGTTTGTTTCAATTTTACTTATAATAGAAATGTGGTATTTCTATAAATTCAATGAATACAAAATGTGAATATCAATTTAAGAATGAAATGCTTTGATGTATTCATGAATAATCAAGAGTATAAATACATTGAAAAAAAGCTATCAAACATAGTTAACTACCTAATTACTATGCCACCTAATCACCTAACTAACATTTTAATAGTTTGTCAAACTATATAATTAACCAAATAATGTAATATTATTAACTATGCTAACATTCCCCCCTTTATTAGAATTTTTTTACTAATGTCCCTTGAAATAGATCAAATTTATCCTTGCCAAGTGACTTGGTGAGTATATTTGCTACCTGTGAATCCATAGGGCGGTATTGGAGCTAAATATGGTGGTTCAAGACTTGTTATAGAATATAGTGGCATTAGACCTCAATATGTTTCTTCCTCTCATGAAATACCAGATTTGTTACAAGCTTTAACATACCTTGATTATTGTAAAATAGAATTGGTAGCTGATCTTCAAGAATGTATATGTCAAACAAAATATGACGTAACCAAATTTCCTCACACACAACACCTCATAAATTACAGTATTATACCTTTGTGGATGAGAGATAAACTAAAGATTGATTCTTAATTATCCATGAAATTGGTCTATATCTTAGATGAAATATATACCCTAAGGTTGATTTCCTGTCATCAATAGATCTGGCATATTTTGAGTTTGTGTATCCCTACAAGAAAAATTTTGAGTTCTTGTATTCCTGACCATAATCAATTGTACTTTAGACATATCTCAAAACATGCTTCATTGTAGCTTTATATTTTTCAATAGATATATCTACCTTATATTTTGTCTTAAAAATCCACATGCAATGAATAGATTTATTTGCTATAGGTAGATCGACAAGTTCCCATGTCCCATTTTTTATGAAAGAATTATATTTAGAATTCATGGCCTTCTTCCACTGAGGTTGACATAAATATTCTTGAATTGTTTATGGTTTGGTGATTTCAACTAATTAAATTATCAATGCAAGATTAACTTCTTGTCTCACCTATATTCTCGTCAAAATTCCTGGTGAAGTATCTAGATTAGAGTTCAGGTGTGAATCCTTGATGGTGCTTTCTACCCATTTTGGACATCAATTCTACTACTTATTTTATGAAGAATTATCTTCATAATTTCCAATATCAACAAATAACTCTCCTTACATCTCACCTTCTTTGTGACAAGATTTTTCATTCTCATCATCTAACTATGGGAACAGTCTGTGTGAGGTGGTATGTTATATCTCCTTCTGTGGTAATGAGTCAAATCAGGACTCATCATAAACCACATCTCGACTTTCATATATCTTATTTATCTCAAGATACATGATATGATATGATTTTTAGGTAGCATTATATGCCAATAAAAGGCATTGGAGTGTCTTTGGTTCGACCTTCTTCCTCTTTTTAGTAGGGACATGCATATAAGATGTAAAAACAAATAATATAAGATGAGAGATCAAAGATTTATTACCACTCCATACCTATTCTAATGTCTTTTCATGCAAGATCTTTGTATATGTCATATTGACAAGATATACAATGATCTAAACTACCTCTTCCCAAAATAGTGCATCCAAATTCATAGTGGAAAGCATGCAACAAGCCATCTCCATAACTGAAAGATTACATCTCTCTAATATTTCATTCTATTATGGCATATAGGGAGTATTCAGGTGTTGTTTGATGCCTTATTTATTCAATAATGCCAAGAATTATTTTTATGTGAATTTCCCCCTCGATTTGAGTGGAGGAGTTGAAGAGGCCTCCCTGACTAGGTGACAACAAAGTGGTAGAAGACCTTAAAATGAGTTAAGTATTCACTCTTCTTCTTTAGAAATAACACCCATGTCTTGTGATCAAAATCATCAATGAAAAAATTAAAATATTTGAATCCTTGGAAGGAAGCCACGTAGGGGTCCACACAAAGTGATATGTACCACATCAAAACATTCCTTGGCTTGTGAAGAACTTGGCTCAAAAGGAACCTGATGTTATTTACTAACAAGGCATCTAGGGTAAAAAAGCAAGGAATGAGATATCTGAAGAATTCCATGGACTATTTCCTTAGACATGAACTAGTACAAAGAAATAGTAAAAAGGTACCCATATTGATAATGCCATAATGTTGTAGATTATGTCATAGAGACAAAGAGAAACATCGAATGAAACTGCATCTAGGGCAAATAATAAATCCTATAAAAAATATCTATAAATGACCTTACCATCCATTGAGAGGAGATAGGATTTATTGTCAAGCCAAGGATAAATAGTACCTTTGTGAGAGTAAAAGTTTGTGTCCTGAGAGGAATGGTGATAGTGTCATTTCCTTTTGTATCATACTCTTTATCATCTATAACTAAAACTTGATCTCCAGTGAGTTGAGTCATCAATGAATCAAACCATTCCTTGTATCCTTTCATATGCTTTCTAGTGCCATATTCAATCAACCAAACCTTACTCATGTGTGATGAGGTTTGGAAGACAAGAACAACATCTATATATGTGCCACTACATTTTGCTTCTTTGGTACCTCCTCTTTGGATTCATCATCCTATTGATGTTATTATGCTACCTTTCCATGTTGCTTCTATCATTGAAGATGTCTCTTATATTTATGTGACTCATCTTTACCTGATGTGCCCTCTTGACTAGATGAGCCTTGTGTCAAGGCAGTATACCAGCAACTATTAGTATCATGTGTATTGGTTCAGTAAATGTGACACCATATTTTTACCTTTTTAGACTTATATTATTGTTGTGTCTACTTTGGTGGTGTTTTTAAGAATTTTGGACTATGTTGCTTAGATATTAGGGCTTTATCCTCAAAATCTTCTTGCATAGACTGGATGGCTTCTTTTTGTTGAATTAGATTTACCAGTTCTTTGAAAGACACTACTTACTTTATAATGTTCAATGTCATGACAGACATGCAAAATTGAGAGGGGATAGCTCTCAGTGTGATTGGAACCAACAAATTTTCATCGATTTTTTCTCCAAGTGTAATCAATTAAGCTCATACTTATACTACTTGGCATAAGAATTCTTCAAGTTTCTCATTGTCTTTCATACTGAGAGTATAAATCTTTGACTAGAGATGGAGTATCTTCTTTTGATAATTTGCCTCACATATGGTGGACAAAATGTCCCAAACCTCTTTCGATGTCAATGCATCCTAAATATGATATTGAACCTCATTGGTAACACTAAGTGTGATTAACATTAGGGCTTTTGCATCTAAATTATTGTATTTTGTTCACTCATCAACTCTGGTAAGATGGGTAACCACACCAATGATGATGCCCCATAATTCTTCAAACTAAATAATTGTTTGAATCTTCATCTTCCATGGAGTGAAATTTATCCCTTTGAGGAGTTGGGTGTTAGACAAGAGGAGTTTAGGTGTAGACATATTTGTTTTTTTTACTTTATATAAAATTTTACAAAGCTAACAAACCATTATTATTGCTTTGAAATTCTATATTAAAAGTATGTACCTTATTCAAATGTTAATTTTTTTCTCTATGGCATTGGCAGTCCACTTCAACTTCTGCTACATGATAATGATCATGTATCATGCTTCAATGAAAGAGTGAATGCTTCTAAACATATATCAAATTTTAGGATTGCACGCTCTCTCTACCACTTTTACACTTGCCTAAGTTTCATAGGTCATAGCTTCTCAAGGCATTGATTTATAGCATTCTCTCCTTTCAAGGGGTCATTAGTGGGCTATAGGCATAGATCCAAATGAAGATTATAATTTGCTACTTTGTCTTTTTTATTGGTATCTATCACTCTACTACTTGTTTTCTTGCTTGGTTTCTATCGCTCCAAGTTCTAATGTAGACTTTCTCAAGCTTCACTACTTTTGCTACATCATCCCGTACTATTTGTTTAATAATACTAGAATGAAGACAAAAATGATTCGATTGATGTATTCATGGACAAGCAAGAGTATAAATACATTGACATATAGTTATCAAACATAGTTAACTACCGAACTAATATGCCACCTAATTACTTAACCGATGTTGTAATAGTTCACCAAGTTGTATAGTTAACTAAATAATGTAATATGATTAGCTATGCTCACATAAATCCCCAAATGATATTAAACTAGTGTAGCAAGGGTGTCCATATTATAATAGTGATAAATCTTCTATCCCAATCATGAGAGACACTTCATGGTAATATGTGACTCTATCTCAAAAATTATAATATTTTCTCCCATATAGTTTTAATTGCAACACATATTCAAAGATTTTAAGTTAGTTTTAATAAATTAAACAAAGGAAATATTAAATATGATCATATCTAAATATGTTCATACAACCATCAAATTTATTTTTGCAATAATAATGTGAGACCAATTATACCTAGAAAGATGATCATCATAAAATGTGAACATGTGTGTGTGTGTGTGTGTACATATATACATACATACATATGTATGTATGTATATGTATATGTATGTGTGTGTACATATATACATACATACATATGTATGTATGTATATATATGTATGTATATATGTATATGTATATGTATATGTATATGTATATGTATATGTATGTGTATATGTATGTGTATATGTATGTGTATATGTATGTGTATATGTATATGTGTATGTGTATGTGTATGTGTATGTGTATGTGTATGTGTATGTGTATGTGTATGTGTATGTGTATGTATATGTATATGTATATGTATATATATATGGACACACACACACACACACACACATGCATATGTGTATATATGTATCTATATATGTATGCATGCATGTATGTATCCATAAAATCCATAAAGGCATAAAAAATAAGAACATGATAGAATGTCATATGAATTATATATAAGTATACTATGTCAATAACACATACATTTCCATCTATGAGTACAAAAAATTACATCATCTAACATCATAATAGCATGTCAGGTGAATGTATAGTATGTATACAATGCTAAAAACATGTGAATATACATATATGCATACACATAAGTACATCATATAAGACACCCTAATCATCAAATAGTCTCTCTCTTTCCCTTCCTCAAAGAAGACTCTCTCTAGGATGCATTATTCTTAGATGGAGATCCCTCAGATGCCTTGGATTCCTCCAAGGTCTGACCATGGGTCCTTTTATGCTCATATATCACCTATATTTGAACCTATTCCAATACAAATATTATTAGAAAATTTACATGCTATATATGTAACCAAGTTTAGAAATGAAATTTAAACTAGAATACAAAAATAATTTAAACATGCACTTAATGCAATCTCATGGTCATGTTCAATCTATCCTTGACATTCAACAGGGTCAGTGATAGGTCAAGGTGTATAAATAGACATGTCAAGTGGGAAAGAAATATGAAAAGGTTGACTACTATTCATCTGAATCAGACTATCATATTTCATATGAAAACCCTCCATACATAATACATTCACATAAGTTATATTTTCCCAACTATGTAGTAAAATTATTAAAATAAATATATTTTACAATTTAAAATTACTAGTTAACATCTACCTCTATGAATGCCTATGCAGATGACATTGTAGAAGCAATGCCTATTTTTATCATAGCTCAAAAAGATGGAGGAGTGTCTATTATGGTCATAAAATGAACAAATAACCTCACTTAGTTTTCTATAGGACTTAATCTATTGTATATCATGCATAATTCACACAAGGAAACAAACTTGAGGATTTTGAAGATAAGTAGTAGTACTATGATTAGAAATGAAAATATTTAGTACTTAAGAAAAACTATGACTAAGAGATTATAATAAAGAAAAATGTGACGTATTAAAATAATTTTGAAAAGGTGAAGGAACACCAACAATATGATTAGAATAAATAGGAGGAATATTATATTTTGAAAAAGATATGAGAAAGACATCATTAAACATCGAAGGAGACTATCTAGAAGGTTGATCATTATTAGGTTAATAATTTTACCTCTATATGTTTGAACAAATCTCACACAAAATTTTTATTCACAACACTATCATT